>JAKTWI010000580.1:0-14051 GCA_030561065.1 Sporopachydermia cereana | reverse complement strand
CTTGCGTACATGTGTCTGGGGAAAAGTTGCTACGGGCAAGACAAGGCCTTGCTTGAGAAGAGACTTGAAGGTCTCGAGCTGTTCCACTTCTACCCCAGAGTCGGCTATGTTGTTAGCTATACTGCTTATATTCACTCAATTGGAGCTTGATTATAGGACACAGAGGCCCATAATTTGACACAGTTTAATGCTGTATGCAGGGATCGGAAATTCTCTGCCTGACAAGCAAACCATTTCAAAAGGGCTTTTCTCCAGTGTACGTACGTAGCCGAAGGGCCCAAAATGGCATGTCGGAAAGGCTTTTGGCTGCCTTGTGGGAAATAATTTCGATATGCTGGAGACGGGAAAGGAGGATAAAATTGGGAGAAACACAGCCAAACAGAGGAGTTTGGCCTCTTTAGAGCCTCTTTAGAGGACATGTCCTGTTTGGAACAGGATTCAGTCATCGCTCACAGGAAACGAGGAAGGCAAAGCTGAAAGAGACGCTGAAACTCCTACAATCTCGGGATATCCTCAATTAAACCCAGGCTCCTTCGGACAAAGAATTCTGACACCTTCAGAATACCTCAGAACACATCCGATATCCTCCTTGAGAACCTTCACTGAATCCCCTCCAGCCAGTAGCAACTGAGTGAAATTTGAGAGCCAATAGGCCGTTCCGACATTGGCCGGCTCAAGAAGGATTTCTTTACGTTTCCGTATCCTCATCGCAGCTGATCCGAATTCGGAGAAGAAATGGAATCTGGGGTACGGAGAATCTCGGAACAGCAGATATAAGGAATAAGGTTTGGGGCTTTGGGGTGCATAAGGCCTGCAGTTGCTACCCTGCGGTACCCATTTTGGAGGCACAAAATGTACAAGCATTACGTAAGCAATTAGGTAATGATGGAAGGTTCATTTTTGTGGCTGGGAACTGGGACGCTTTCGCTCAAAATGTACCGGAGGAATTATGCGGCAGTCGGATAAAGATTCTTTCGGGGTCGGAAGAGTGAATCGATGTGATTGAAAGATCGGAATATTGTCATTCAGGCGGAACGTGAAGGACGGATATTATGGTGCTGGAAAAAAGCATATCGGCGGCGGAAAGATTCGTTGGGGATGGTTGTGGAAGAATGGTGTTAGAAAGGGCGGGGCACGGGAGGTGAATGAGTGGGTTGGCTTTGGAAGAAGTTGTTGCGTGAGTTGAGGGAGACAGATATATTCGGCTACTGATTATTCACAAAGCTGTATTTTCAGTATAGTGAGTAGTAGACATTCATTCGTCACTGGTGTATCCAGACATACAGTCCCTCACGAGCGCAAATAGTTGCTGGAAACGAGAAGGTCGCCGGAGGTCAATTCTACCGCTGCGACGCATGTGCAGGTTTCCCTACAAAATCCGCTGTATGAAAGCCCACTTTTCCGAAGCTTTTATCTCATTCCCATCATAGTATCGTATATGCATCTTGTCACCTCAGAACCTCATAATCCCTCATCTCCGAGCCGGTTTTCTCCATCTGTTGAGATCTGAATACGGAATATGTGATGATGTGATCATCAAACACAAAACAGATTAGCGCCGTCAATGTTGGCATGTGAAATTGGATTGTTGGTGGATCAGGACGACTAGTCAACAATCAGAAATAGTATATAAAGAGGGGATTTTGCCTCTTATGAGAACCCCAAATCAAAGCAGTGTCTAGTTAAATAGAAGGGTGGTAAGGTGGGCAATCGTCAATTATGTGACATATATATTGTTCACGTAAGCAACTAATTACAACCACTGCCCAGAATACAACAGTCTCACTTTCATTAGTCAAGTCAGCTGACCTGAACCTTCTCGTTCGGGTAATAAAGGGTTCAAAGGCTGGCTCATCCTGAACTTAAACCCCGATAAGAAAAGAGACTCTCATCAGGAAAACCGGTGCCCGATCATTGCCAGATAGCTGGAAAGAATATGGGAAAAGGGTAGATCCCTAAAAAGACCAACAGGAAAGCACCATATAGGGACCAACCATAACAAGACGGGTTGACAAAACTTGTTGTTGTCTATGCGTACTGCAATTTGTGATGATGAACGGGGCCAACCACAGTTGAACGGAAACTGAAAACGAAAATACTCTGAGCCAGGTAGCCGTCGATAACATCTGCAGAATATTTGAGAGCATTCTGTCAAGATAGAGCCGGTGATGTCAGGAAATAGGAGACCTGAAAATCAGTGGCTGATCAAGACAACTCACAACTTATATAACCAGCCAGATTGAGGAGAAGTAGAGTATATTGTTGGTCCCTGCAGCTAGAGTGCTCCGAGCATTTGAAGTCATTTCGTTATAGAGGTTTTGTTCTTCATGTGGAAAACGATCTCCAGTTAGCAGGACACAGCAGTCTCTCTCAATTGTGATCTCCAACAAAGAATCTTCTTTTGAGACTGCTTAATCTCTGACAGGAGTGACCATTAGAAAGATGATCGGCTCCAGTTTTTGGCTCTCAGTGGCTGGAGGGGCTGCTATTTTCATTGCCCATGTCTTCAGTGCCCCAGTGGCATTTGATGACGTTGAGAAACTCCCAGACTCGAGATCAGCCCTTCAAAAGATTATCAGTGATGGTTTTGGCGGTGGCTTCGGTGGAGGTGGTGGAGCCTCTCTTAGTGGCCATTTTGGCGATTTCGACTGGGGTATCAGTGGAGCTGTTGGAGGGGGTTTTGGAGGTGGAATCAGACCTGGAGTTGGTAACTGCGGGGGTGGAGGAACTGGGGGCGGAAATGCAGACACGGAACTCATCTCTTCAGAAAGAGTATCAGATGAACAGTGGAATGATAAGGATTATGACGGGCGTGAGCTGGTCGATAACGACAAAGTCGCTATCAGCAAACTCTTGAAAAGAGACTTGCAATCTGAACACGTTAGTAACAATCCTTTCTTGAAGAAATTCAGCATTTTTGGTTACACTGTTACTTTCAGAAGAAGAAATCACCAGTTTAATAAACGTGATCTGCACAATGTGGCAGGAGGGGGAGGCGGAGGTGGAGGAGGATGCACTCCTTACATTCCTCCACCGCCGGCCCCCAGTCGAATAACCACCACCGAGATATCAACTACCATACAAACAGCCACAACCACAGTGACATCAATTGCGTCCCCCACCTACAGCACACACTGGTATTTCAACAAAAGCATTGAAACGACCACCCTGCACACAACACGGACCCTCCCCAGCACTGCCATCACATCTCCAATCATCATCACCACCACCTATCTAATCTCTTCGGCAAGCACGAAGACTCTATCACAACCTGCAGCGACTGATCAACCAAGCATCTCCATCTCTTCTACAGAAAGCAATCCGCTCTCAGCCTCTTCGACTCATGTTTCTAGTACATCTACATCAACGCCGAAAATCACCTGGAGAAATACCTGGTGGACACCACCAGCCGTCATCACCAAGACCGTGACGGTCACATAGACACCGGGAGCAGTAACGACAACTGTCGAATGATTCTCGATTGCTGGATCCAATTGAATCTACAGACGTATTGATCTGCCACTTCCTATGTACTGTCACGACAACTCTTACTGGCTCTAAGAATTCTCAGTTCAGTAGCCCAATCAACAGCCTACAGTCATCAACGCATCCCCCATCAGTCAATCATCAACGCTTGTTTATAGATTGCAGAACTGTGTCATCAACGGTTTGTTTTTGGTATCAATTCGAGAGTTGCACAATCTGATCGTGCCCAATTCACAATCACGAAGCTCTCAACTACCCCTACAGGGCGCAAACACGTACGGCTAGTTTTGCCTCCTGAAATTGCATGTGAAAACGGGTTGACATGTGAGGGCCAATTTCCGGATCTAGATTGGAACCTTATTAATAATGTTTCTCCGGTCGCAGCTTCACCCTGCAGTTCCTGGTGACTATGCAGCATCCGTGCCGCTCGGACACGCAACAACTTATGCAGCAAGCCAGACAACATCGTAGAATGTCTCTATATAAATGGATGTTTACTGGTAATCTGAGCTGAAGATGACCAACTAATTGCATCACTGTTTTATTTTCAATTCAAGAGAGTAACCTTCCGAACCCGCTTCTTTCAAAGCCCACCGAGACTCCTCTCCGATTTTGCATACACCCGCATGAAGCCGCGTCTCAGGCATTTTCATATGACACTGCCCTAATTAAACTCAAATTACTTGGTTTCCATATTTATAGTCACATCCCCCGACCACCAGCCTGGGTGAAAAGGAGAATGAAAAACAATCAACAGCTGATTATTCAGAGGTTGTTGGCTGTCGCACCGCAGTTGGTGATGTTTGTAGTCAGTCTGAATGAGACCTGAGACTTAGTTGTACTGGGCAGATATGCCGCTCAAGTGGATTTCGGAGTAGTCTTCGAAGATCAAATTTAGTTCTTTGGCCATCGATCCAGGAGTCGAAAAGTTACTCAGGCAGTTTTCCTGTTCCATTATATTGAGTGCCGTACTTGAGGGAACGGTTGGCACTTTGGTTGGGACCCCAGGGGAGATTTCTGTGTCCCTTCCCGCCAATTCCTGTACCTTCTTCTCTATATGGTCAGATCTGCATTCCAGCATTGAATGAAGAATCGAGTCCTCTTCACTGATGGATCTCGAGACGCGATAGAATCAGAGGAGCTGATATTTCAAAATGAACACCCTTTTGATTGCGCGTCATGCCGCAAGACTGGATTCCGAAGACCCGCAGTGGAGGTTTCAGACGCCTACACCGTACGACACGCCCATCTCAAATGAGGGGATTGAACAAAGCAGACGAATGGCAGAGAGTCTGTATGATCTATTCAATGAACGGAACATCACAGAATTGATAATCCACACATCGCCGTTTCTGCGGTGTGTGCAGACTGCCTTCTACTGTGCCGTGAGGCTGCTGGATGTTTTCACAGTATCTGATGAGAAAAAGTCCCGTTTTGCGGTCACATTGAAGATCGACGCTGTATTCAGCGAGTGGGCTAATCCGGATTACTATGCCACAACACTGCACCCACCGGACGACAACTGCTCTTCACTTTTGTCCTCCTCTTTCAAATGGTTGTACTCCATCAACAATCTGCCATACCTCAATCGAGGGCTGAGAATCGATTCTAGCTGGAATCTGCATGAATTCGGCAGGCCGAACGAATATGGAGAGTCCTGGAAAGGTATGAACAATAGGTTCACAGCTGGCATAAATAATTTGTTAAAGCACTATTCAACACCTGGCAAGAGTAAAAGTTCAGAGGCTGTGATGGTTGTCACGCATGGAGCAGGTGTGAATGCTATCATTGGAGCCATCTCCAAGCAGTCTTTTTACTCTGAGGTGCCTCTTGCCAGTGTTTCCCTAGCTGTCAGGGATTCAGAAAGTCAGTCCAACTCAGAGGACCCACTCGGAGATTGGGAAATGCGAACCGTCGGCTCTTTGGATCTGCTGAAATTGAAAGATAACCTACAAACTCCTGAAGCTGGACTGCAGCCCGATTCCAGTGGCGACTCCAAGCCTGGAATGAAGGCAGAAAAGTACTATGAAACTACTGAAGAGACTTCTCCGTCACTTCTCCTTTCGGCAACTTTCTCAAACACATCCACAGCTCAGTCTTCGCCATTCTCATCGTCCACATCTATTTCTGAGACGCTTTCGTCGCCAGCGACCCCTTCAAATATAACTAAGGCATCGGCCTCAAACGATGCAAACTTCAGCGATGCTTCATCCCTGGTTTCCAACTCCTCTAGCAACTTGGCAAAGTTGGCATCACTTGGCCACTCTACTGAGCATCTGTCTAAGCCTTTTGTTTATTTCAAGAAGACTGCGGTCAAGGAACCTGATAGTTCGGTGAAGAACGATCTTAGCGCGACACTCAACGACAATTCCCTACCAGTCTTATCATTTCATAAAACTAGCTCTTTCACTTCGGTTCCCAGTGCAAGTACGACTTCATCTCTATTCTCTGATAATTCAACACGAACGGGCCGGTCGAACACAACATCTCTATCATATGCTCCAAAAGTCAGCTTTCAGACTTCAATATTCGGCTCCGACACTTTGGACACTAAAAGAAGTGCCAGCGTTTCTAAAGCTAGTGAATCGTACTGGTTTGGATCAAATCGATGAGACTTGGAACGCGCATAAATATGGGAAAGATCCTGGAGGAGAAGATGGGCAAAACAATTGGAAATCATTTTCAATAATGAGAATAATGGCAAAGCACACCGTATCCGCTGTTGCACAACCAGGTGCAGGTTTGATTACAGTAAGGGCATGAATAAGTAGCGGCTAATGTGACTTCATCGTCAACGGTTAGTAAAACTCTTCATCTATCGGCTTGCTCGGTACATCCAACCACCGCACCTGTTTGTTATTTATATACATGTAGACAGACCTTTCATGACGTGAACCACAATGACAGCATGTCAAGGCTGTTTGTTTCTACCTTCGGCACAATGACCTGGCTGGCAAGTTTCTCGCATCTCTCTGCTTGAGATTCCATGCCCAATTGCTTGAACATATTCTTTGCATTGGTGATGGCCAGTAAAGCGCATTTGGCACAGGCTATGTTGTTTCGGGAGTTTGCATAGCAGATGTTGTATGCTCTTTGCGCCCAAGCTGTGGCCTCCTGTTTCTTCCCCAAGGCCCAAAGAATCTCAGAGATGTCTGATCTCAAAATACCTTCGTCGTAAGGCTCAACTTTGAGTTTGGCCTTCTTGTTGTCTTTGGAAAGCTCAACCGATCGCAGAAGGGATAAGTAAATAGGGAAAGCTTTGGAGAAATCCTTCTGGACACTGGCATAAAACTTAGCTATATTACGAAGGGCCTCAAGAGCTGGCCGAGACACCAACTCTCCTTCGGGAACAACCATCTCTGCCAACTCGGGTACCACGTCTTCGAGTTTCTGGCATCCGTCCGTTTTGGGATGTCTTCTGTTTCCCACTCCGGTAGCCACCAAGTAGTCGTTGACTTGAATGAGGTATCCTACCGCTAAGCGGTAGAACCACTCAGCTGTCTTCTGATCTCCTTTGGACAAAGTGACATCACCCAAAGCTATAGCCGCCCGACTTTTCAGTCGCACATCTCCATAGGGGACACTTCTGGCCAGTGTGAGATAATGCATCGCCTGCTCCTTGATCTCCTCTTCCTTTGCCTTCAGATCGAGCAATCCACAGTGGATAAGTAGATCACTATATGCAGCCAGCCAAGGTATATCGTTGGCATGTTCGGAGATCAACTGAGCCTTGGCCTCAATGCTGGCATACTTATCGTCACTAGGATTCGGGTTGCCCTCGAACATATTGAGGGCCATGTCATAGGTCGTTTTCGCCTCGGCATTACGGTGTTGATACTCCTCCAGAAACACCCCCACTCGGACCAAAAGCCTGTTCACCAGAGAGTATGACGGATATACCAACATGGAGTCTTTTGACTGGTAGA
Organism: Sporopachydermia cereana; assembly: GCA_030561065.1. Classification (NCBI taxonomy): domain Eukaryota; kingdom Fungi; phylum Ascomycota; class Sporopachydermiomycetes; order Sporopachydermiales; family Sporopachydermiaceae; genus Sporopachydermia; species Sporopachydermia cereana. The sequence continues at coordinate 6,639 of JAKTWI010000580.1, read as the reverse complement.
AGAGATACCCAATTGTAGTTCCGTAGTACAAGACAAGGGCCGTGTAGAATGCAAAAATGAGACCCGCCGTAACTTTGGATATCTCCCGAACTCTTTGTACGACAGCAGCTTTGACGCTTAAATGCCGGTGTGCCGGGAGAAGCGATCGCAGCAGTGGAGAGCCTGCCGCTCTCAAATAACCGAGCTCTGCAGCATTGCCCATAGTATAGTGACCAGGAAGTCTAGGACGTTTCTGTGTATGTAGTCTTCTAGAGAACATGGCATTCAGACGTATAGTTCCCGTATTAACACCAACCGACCTCCTTTCCATTCTCCGAAAAACAAAAGGCCATATCCCAGCTTTCCCGGCACTCAGGCCGCCAGCCGGCTTTCGGAGGGCCAATCTCAGACTTCCAAACAGCATTGTCGCCGCTGTCTCTACACCCCGTTTGTACTGCCAAACGCCGATCAGCTTATATGGCCAAGATAAGCTGCCGGAAGTATCTCACATCACACATTAACGCCCTTATTCCTCTACTATCTCTACTTCCCAATACATTGTACCTTTTCCATTTCCTCTTCACACTGCTTCCCCATACAAATCATCTTTGGCGCTATATACCTGTCGGCCATTCTCGAGACAGAACTTCGGGTCTCCTTCCAGGTTGCAACACCCAAACATCAAAAAGTCTGTCTGTTGACGCGTTACAGTCTCGTGGCACCCCCCTGGAAACTTTCAATGTTTGTGAGGACGGAGATCGACAGGTGGATGTGAATAAAAGAGGAGAAGAGGCAAAGAAGAAGAGATGTTTGTCTGATTTGTTTCGTGCTGGGAAATACTGATAGCACGAATTGACTATTGCAGGTTGTTTGGATTTCTGGTTTACTGGATTGGGAAGTCAACAACTGGCAGTAATGGTATGTGGAGTGAACGAGGGGTAGTGGGAGTATTGTGGGTTAGGGACGTGGGATGGAGATGAATAGGACAATTGGAAAGACTCGTGTGGGTAAAGAGTGAGAGTGCTTTTAGTGTCTGAGAACCGAGGAGATTACACAATTGAGGTAGCTGGATTTGGAGTCTCGAGGATTATGTGCTGACTATCGTTCAGGGCAAAAAAAAGAAGTCCAGCAGAAAACCCGTGAAGAGGGTGGTGAGAAAGCTGGATACCCAGTTCACTTGCCTCTTCTGCAATCACGAGAAGGCAGTCAGCTGCACGTTGGATAAGAAGCTGGGAGTGGGATTCCTGCACTGCAAGATATGCGGGCAGAGTTTCCAGACGCCCATCAACGCGCTGTCGGCAGCTGTGGATGTTTATTCCGATTGGATTGATGCATGTGAGTCTGTAGCACAGGAAGACAGAGAAACGAGACCAGCAGCCGCTGGAGGTGACGACGATGATGGCGGAAGGGCCAGCCCGAGCAATAGCTTCATAGATAACGATGAAGAGGAAGAGGGCGATTATGAAGACTAGATGGGACTAATCGGGATGCCTCGGATGCCGTACATTCCAAAGGGCGTTGACTGGAGCTGTGCACGGGTTTCTTGTATAATAAATGTATCGAATACAAATAGGATGATGTCTACAGGGTTGGTTAGAAGTGGCCAGTTTGCTGTACAACCAACTGAACCAACGACTGTTGAGGTGATTGTAATTGAGACACAGCATTAAGAATATAAATTTTGCAAAAGGCGACTGAACTGATTCCCAAATGGCAACACGCCGTCTATTGCCTCTTGAATCGATTCCTGAGTCGTGTCAGACAGCTGTGAAACAGAAATGCGGTCACATAGGAGAAGTCTCAAGACTAAATGCAAATGGCAAACCACCACACCGTTACACAACTGCCAGATGATGTGTAATGAGAAGAAGAAAGATGAATTCGAGTCTGATAAAAAAAAAACAAAAACAGTCCCATGACTTGAAAAGGAATTATGTAGCAGATGGTTAAGCCAGCAAGTGACTTTCAGTATGACTTTAGTTCTTCTCAGGGAACAGCTCTTCCTTCAACGTGATGCCCAACTCCTTTCTAATGTCGCTCAATTCGTCCAGATAGGCTTGGTATTGCGAGGCGTTTTCGACTTTGAACTTCAGTCCCTCGAAAACTCTGACGGCTGTGGCATAGTCGTTCACTCTTCTGCAAGCCAGCAGAGCCTTTTCAATCACAGAAGGAGCAGGGACAAGATCGTAAGAGAAGCAGTTGTTCAGGACTCGCTAGTAGAGAGGAAATGTTAGTGATAATGTACCCAATAGATTTGACGAGCCGCAGTGACTCTCTGACTTCAGTACTGCTCCTATTTCACTATCACCTACCTGAACCTCGAAAAGGTCATAGGCCTCTTCAAACTCTTTCTCGAATCTATTCATGCGTTCGTTAGCATTGGTCCCCAAGGCTCAAACAAAAGTGTAGAATACTTCAGATCAGCAATCCCGCTCCTTGAAACTATTCATTTGGATGCACAGTATCAAATCACTCGATCACCCTCCTTCTGTCTCTGTCCCGAATTCAGTCTCTCAATCACCTACCTGCTGGTAAACTCCTCAAAGGTCTCTTCGTGGTCCGAGTAGTTTCTGACAAACTGCTGGTTGATCTTCATGGAAGCAGCCATGGGTCTGACAGGAGCAGCCCTCAACGCAGCAGCTCTGGGCACAGCTCGAGAAGCTGCTCTGAGAATTGAAGGGAAAACCATCGTCGAAAAGAAAATCTTTGTCCGCTCACTATCACCACAGGGAATCCAACGTTCACACCAATGACGATGTTTCTGCTGCGACTGATTGATGGCTCTGTAGATGCTGCCACAAGAGTGAATGCAATTGTCACAAAAGATTGTGTGTATGTCTATTCATTCAGGATGCAACATTGTTGCTCTTCATCGTAAATCATTGGAAGGAAAAAGTGCTTTCTCCGACTCAGCAACCAGACAAAGACATACAATTAGAGTTCGAGGTTGGCGCCACGATATGTGGCCGGTGCAGGAATGTGCGCCAATGTCCTGAACTGTAATTGGCGTGAAAGATTGAGAGGGATGGGAGATGGGGAAGATAGGCCAGGGACCTTTAGCAGAAAGCAACAGCAATGTTCGGAGACTCTGCTTGAAATATCAGTCTAATCTCCAGTCATCAAATTTGTTCATTCCTCCAGTTCTATGTAACATTCAAAAGTACGGTGCCTGCATGACAGACTACTCTTTTCAGAATAAGCATTTTCCATCCTAACTTGATTGGCTCTCTAGCGAAGGTCTCGCGCCTTCCCCCTGAGGATATCACTGGGTAGTCATAGACGAAGTATAACCCACATATAGCAGCCTAGATTCCAGAGCATAAATCAAACTACTTAACCTATAGTATTTGCTAGCCATAGCTAGTTCTATGTTCTCTTTTTGTTCAGCATCAAGAGTATCCCCATGACACCAATGCCCACCTATCCTTCCCTCCCGTCTCCCTCCGGACTGCCCAGGACACGGCAGTGTGACACAGCTGTGTCATGCAAATTCTCACGCCATTGCTTCCTTTCTCTTTCGGGAAATGCACAGTTCCGGAGATGTTTACCCTGAGTCTCATCTCACTATCAACTCCGCTATTCTGACCCAATTATCGATCACGTAAGCACAGCTACCTGTTGAAAAATCGGAAAAGTCCAATGAGAGATATCAAAGAGCTGCTGTAAAGCTGAAAAGAAAAGAAAAAAGACAAAAGAATACTAAACATCAGTTTCAAAGAAATCAAATAAGCACCTTGAAATCCCACAACTCCCACCTTAAACGGGTAACCAAATCTGGGCAGTCCCGCCGCCTTTCCCGTCATTTTCCCTCCGGCCCCGATCTCGGCTCGGGATCTCATCCCCGCATCCGGCCTCCCCCAACAAAACAATACACACTTCCCGCTTGCTACCCGCTAACGGCATAAACCCAAACTGAAACCATTTTGGGTCATCCGAACCGAGTTCCCGAATACCCTGCCTTTGACATTACCCCGCATGGACAGCTCTCGGCACCTTTCGAAGACCCCTCCTCTCCCTACACAGAAACTGGCCCATCCTCCACTATCTCATCTCCATGCATCTCCAACGCTACTTCCTGCACACTTACATATCATGACCCCGCCAGTTTGGTATTGCCGCCCCGAGAAATGATACTCCGACACCGCCAGTGCTGCCCGGCGCTGTCGGCGCCGTACAGGCGTGCGGGGCCGTTCCCGCCATCCGGCCGAGAGCGGGAATCTATGCCGAGAGGGCTTCCGTCGGCCGCTCGGCACTTCTCTGTGGTGCCGGGACGGACAAAGCGGAACGACAAGGAGACACAAAAGGATTCTCGGCTACACAAATCCGGGCGGGTCCCGACAGGGGACTTCTTCCGCCGCACATCCGACAAAGAATTCTTCGAGCAGCACAACATCCCCTTCCAACTAATGCCGTTCCTTAACGCCACGAAAAACGAGCTGCTCAACCTCCGCAATAGGGCCATCGACACCATTTCGGCAATCATTTCCACCGAAGACGAGTTCCCCCTGCCGCCTGAAGTCTCCCGAGCAGTGGCCCACTTGCCGTCTCACCACCAGAAAATCGAGTATCTTCTCCAGCCGGACTGTCGGGTGTCCATCCCGCTCAAGACGCTGTATGAGTATTTCCGCTGGGCCAGCAAACCCCGGAATATGGCCGCCGAAGAGAGCTTTTCTCGGGAAACGCGGGAACTTATGATCGGCAAACTGCTGCGGCATTTGATGTATGATGAGGCTGTTGTGCTGATTATGGAAATGGGTGCCTTTGCCGACATTCTGCTTGGGTTTGAGAACCACATCTTGCCTTATATTGAGGCGCATGACGTTTACCCTGTCGCGTTCTACGATTTTGTCTGTGGGTTTCTCCGGTATTCCGACCCGCGGGTACTCCAGCAGCTTCTCAATGAGGTTAATTGGACAGGGAAGGAGACGGAATATGAAGCCGAGAAGCCGAGCGGGAAGCCGAGCGAAGTTCCGAAGGGGCCTCGGAACTCCCAGAGATCCCGAGCGTCTCATGTGGAGAGTGTCATTTCGTTTGCCGAAGCGCTGACTGGCATTTCTGCCGCTACTTCGGCTAAAGAACTGCAGGAGAGCTGTCAGCGGCTATTTGAGCGGGTGCCCCACTTTCAGCCACCAGCCCCGCCCCCACCTCCTCCACACAACCCCTCCAACCCGTCCGACCCCTTTGACCCCACCAACCGCTCCAACCGCTCCAACCCCCTCCACACTCTCATACAATGGCTGTTCACTACCCCGCCCCCGCCATCCTCCGCTCCCCCGCATCAACGACTCGCCCTGCAAGCATACCTTCTCCGCAAACTAACCCAATTGGGCAACTACGAAACGGTTCTGTGGGCCCTCAAGCAGCTTGCCGCCGACAGCAACAGCCGCCCCGCCCTCCAAAATGGGAATCTCCTTGCGCGGCTCTTCCGTTCCCGGCCACCCGCCCGCGGGGACACGGCCCGCGCACGTGCCGCCCACAGCAACTTTATCGTCCAAGTGCTGTCGGAAGTGCCGATTCCGGTATCTCCGCTGGACCGAGCCGTGGCGGCGGAAGTAGTGGACATCCGAGCCCTGCTGACGGACCCGCAGGCGGGGCCGAAGTCCCTTCTGCCGATACTTTCCGAGGCCCCCGCCGCAGCCACGCGGTACCTGCTGGCCAAGGCGTTCCGGTCCCGTGACCGGCGGCTGCTGGAACGGGCGCTGCAGGCCGTTTCGCCGCTGTCGGTTCAAACCGGATGGACGCTGCTGGTGCAGGAGTTTGTGGCCGCCCACGGCCAGTTCCTCGAACGGGTCGGCAAAGAGGCCGCGGCGAGCCCCGCTCGGCGGATGGAATTGCTTGCGGTGGACCCCGCAGCGGGGCACCCCAATTCGGCAACTACCCCGCCGGAAGCCCCGCTTGAGGGACCCGATTTCGGACCCGAAGTGTACGAAAAGCTGCTGGACGTGTCGCTCGGCGCCGTATTCATCTCGGCACTGCCGGCGGAAAAACGGCAATCGACGTTTTCGGTAGCGGTACAGAAACTGCATGCGGCGGGCCAACTGTCAAAGTCGATGCTGTGGACGGTTTTGTACACTGCCGAGCGGAGTCCCGAAGTGGCGCGGCTGCCGGAGAACCTGCTGCTGCACGTGACGCGGATGTACAAGCGGCTGTCGCCGATGGAGCGGCTGCGGCTTTTGCGGTTCCAGTGTTTGTCCCCTCGGCAGATGGCGTGTTTGCTGCATTGGGAAGCCGAGCAGTATGTTTCGGCGGTTCGGGAGACGGCGGAAGATGCGGCGGGGGATTGGCGGGTGGAGTCTTCGGCGAAGATAATTGTGGCAGGGCTCAAACTGCTTTGGGACAGGTCGTTGGTTGTTGAGTCGGTGGCTGAGGAGGGGAACGGGTGTGCCCCGCATGCCCCACTTACCCCGCACGCCCCGCATACCCCACTTACCCCGCACCCTCCGAATACCCCACTTACTCGGCATACCCCACTTACTCCGCATACTCCGGTCTCTAAGGTATAATTATAAATTAAATATAATTGGAAGTTTATAATAATGAGATTATAAGAGATAATAAGATATCATCACTCCCCCCCGGGCCTTTCGGAGGGCCCGGGGGGAGTTTGAATACAGATATTGTTATATTATATTATCCTTGTACAAATTAATAATTATTATT
>JAKTWI010000579.1:0-14109 GCA_030561065.1 Sporopachydermia cereana | reverse complement strand
CCCCCCCCCCCCCCCCCCCAACTTGCGTCGTTGAGCACATGGCACATGATGCGTGTTGTAGAAAAGAAGCTGGAGCAGATTGGGAGGCTCATGAATATCAACAAGGGCCTGTTTCTGAAGCATGTTCAGACCCTGATCGACATTAAAGAAATAAATGAGTTTAATCGAGTTGTGACGAGCATGCAGGGAATGAATGGGTTGCTTTGGAGTTATTTTGACAAGACTTGGCTCGCCTATAAAGAGTTTTGGGCGAAAATTTATGTAAAGGATGTTTTCAATGAGGGAGCGCAGACGAATTTCCAGGTGGAGAGCTCCAACAACAAAATGAAGTATGAGCAGAACCGCAAGAGAAGAAAATTGACGCATTCTTTGAGTATCAGAAAGGTTCAGCTGAAAGGGCTCTTGAGGAGTGCAGGATTGCTGCCAACAGTGCAAGAGAAGAAATTGGCATTTGGCCCCTCACTTATCCGAAGTTGTTCACACAGTTTCCTCAAGAGCACTGAAGTTGATGTTCGAAAAGGAGGCAAATCCTGACAGTGAGTGTACAGGGTTGTTTTACAGGACTTACGGCATTCCGTGCGAGCATATGCTCAAAAGGGTCGACAAATTGACAGCTGAGTGATTTGACGATATGCACTGGGTCAAGGAAATCCCTGATTCTGTCAAGCTTTTTCCATACTTTTATGAGAGTGTGGGAACCCAGACCTTCCCAGCAGAAAAGGGTCTACCAAGGCCAATAAACCACACTTTGATTTGCCGGTGTGCAGCTATTGCAACATTGTCGGATAAACTAAGAACCACTGCCCAGACCGAGTACTTACCGAGGATGAACATGCCAAGTTGGCGAAACGATTGGGTTACAGTGGAATCTTAATATAGAGATAAATAGTTCCCCTTGCTTATTCTGACTTGCCTTTACAGATATATATTGTTTGCTTGATCATATTGCTATACATGGAGATCACATACTGTTTATGTAGTAAGAACTAGGACACATCATCCACTAGTAGGACCCACCACCATCCACCAGTACGACCTAGCATCCACCAGTAGGACCCAGCAACTGTTGATCTGTTTTTCAATCACTTGATACTTGTAGTGTTTGGAGCATTTAGGTGATGGAGACACACTAATCTTTATTTAGCTGTATATCAATTGCCAGCAAGTCAGCCATCATCAGCTGAACCAAGGTGTAGTTTACCAAACCGATAACAATCAATATGGCAAGCAGGCAATAGGTTTGTTGATGTTGAATCTATGGGATGCCAGGTAACAGAATGAGATGTACCCTACATGTGTTGTCAAATTATTCAGGCCTATCAGATACAAAAGAAACAAATGGTTCAAAGAAGCATTGCGACAATCTGTGTATTGGATTGTTGATTTCATTTGAAGACAAAGAAGCCTCGAATGGCACTACGGGCAATGAGACGCCAACTCTAATTGCAATGTAGAGTTTCCCATTTGCTTCTCAAACCTTTACTATAGCATTTTGTATTATGATATGAGTTGTAAGACACTTCAACTCAGTACCAGTGTTGAATGAACCTGGAAAGAAAGCTCCTGATGACGTTGTCTTGCAGAAAGTCATGCAGAGTTCATGCAGATATATGCAGAGTACATATAAGGTTCTCAGCATTGTTATTTCACCTTCCTAATTGAGAACATTAGTTCACTCTCAACTTTCTAAAATCAGTCCAATGAGTCGTTAAAAGCTTGCTACTGCTCTCAATTTGATTGTTGAATAATAGAAAGGATTTCCTCAAGAGTCTCAATAGTTGACAGAAGTCCGAGAGTGTCTCTTTCAGCTCTATCCATCTTTTATTCATCTCCCCTCTATCGCTGGTCTTCTCCTTCAATGGGCAGTCTCCTATACTGTAAGGTTTCTTGAGATGTCTTCTTGCTGTCTGTCTCTATAGACACAGCTGTCCTACCTAATAAAAATGACTTACTACCATAAAAAAGTCATACTGTCTTTCATTGTTAGCCCAAACAGATTTACCCCTTGAAACTGTAATCTCATACTGCCTGAACTGTGAATTGGGACAGCAACAACAGGTTTCCACTCTACGGCCATAATAAATAAAGTCAGTGTTTAATCTAAAGGGTTTGGCCAAATAGGCCGAGCACCTCCAAATAAAATTTCTGAGCTTTCAACTGACAATCAGCCATAACAAATCTAGCTGGCCCTTTGGGTTTCAATCTCATATTCGTTTAACAGGATCTACCCAATGGTAAAACGGGCAACTGATTATTCCTATAATAAGCAAAAATATACGAATATTTCCAAGCTACAACACCTAACATTTTACCTGAATGGACATACTTGCTATACTTATTCACTCTATGAACTGTAGAGTTCAGTTTTCCTTATAACCTCTGTGCTGAGTTTCGGTAACCTGTGGCTCGGCAAGGAGGATGTATTGTTTAGACACGCCTTGGCTTTTGTCAAAAGCTCCCTATGGTCTTCTTAAAGCGCCGCCCAGTTATTTATCCACTTTTTCCTTCCACCCTGTATCATATGTGTCTTTATTGGCTACTTTCATTATGCAAATCCCTCAATAGTACTCCATAGTACAAGTGGATAACTGAACCAATAAGAGCTTTCTTCATTTCGTTAACCATGTCGGCTTCAGCTTAGAAACCTCAATTGACAGTAAAACAAGAAAGTCACTTCAAATCATTCATTAATTTTTCTCTGCAACTCAGCATTGTCCCAACTCATTGAACTTTCCTATAAAATTTATTCTCACTTCCATGCTTCCAGCATTGAATTTTCCCCTTCTCTCTCTTTTTTTTTTCTCATTTCCCATTCGTACCTTCCACTAGCTTTCTATAACTGATCAAAAAAAATAAAATTATGGAGTATCAACCATCTTTCTGATATCTTTCTCATATCTGCAGTCAAGCAGTCAGAAGTATCATCTTTCACCCATTTGAACCATATCGACGTTCTTGTATCATTGTTAGACTTTGATGTACCCATTCAATACTGTATTTCTTTACTACTTTATCCATATACTACTGTGACCTTATATCACTATATCCATATATCCATATATCACTATATCCGTATATTAGTGAGTCCATATTTGAAGTATTCATATAGTAGTATCTACTATATATTAGTGTATTCATATACTACTGTATTCATATATCAATGTATCCAGTATAGTGATACTACATATTACTGTCTTCTTTAGTACTATATCCATATATTCCTATATCGAATTTTACAATATCCTTATATCACTATATCCTTATTTTACCATATCCAATTTTACTATATCCAATTTTACTATATCCAATTTTACCAATTCCATATTTTACCATATCCATATAGTACTGAATCCTCAATATATTCTTCATATCCGTATATCCATATATCCGTATACCCATCAATAACTGAATCTCTTGAATACTCAGTTCCATACTACGCATGAAATCTTCTTCTTCTTCTCTTCCGTCGTCTCATCCTCCATCGAATAATCTGTCTCATTTTTCATGTCTCCACTTCCCTCCTATACTACACCACTTCACATTACCTACTGGAGTCGGGCTATTATTTCTCATATTCCATTAAATTCACTTTAGTTGTTTGTGTTGCTTTTTCCCCCTCGTAATGAATCTGTACACATTCTTTCTTCTCGGCATCACTTCTTCTTCGGGCCTTCCGTCGGAGTTCCAAAGGTTGCCAAAGCCGAAGCCGGAGCCGAAGCCGGCCGGAAACTCGGCTCAGCACAAAGAACTCCTCCTTTCTTCGGCTGTGCATTCACTGCAGGCATAGAGTATCAGATTCGCATTTGCTCCAAAGCTTCTATCGGAACGATGGCACACAGCCACAAAATTTCGCCCGAATCTCGGCTTCTCGGCTTCTCCGCCTCTCAGCTTCTCCGCATCTCGGAATCTCAGAATCTCGGAATCTCAGAGCCTCAGCGTCTCAAAACCTCAGCACAAATTTCGGCACAACTTCCCTTCTCGGTTAACAATTCCGCCCATCCCCTCCAAAAACACTTCCCCGCACTTCCCCGCACTTCCCCGCACTTTCCCCGCCTTCCCCCCACTTCCCCGCACTTCCCCGCACTCCCCCACCCTTTCCTCCTATTCCCTCTTCGCTCTTTCCATCCTCTGCAGCACTTCGGCATGGAACGCCGGAAGCAGCGCGGCCACACATCCGACATCGCACGCCACGGCGTCCTCCAGCGGCACAATCTGCCCGCGCCCTTCCGCCAGACACTCCGCCGCCGCCGCTTCCAGCCCCGCCCCGCTCATTAGAGTTCCGAGGCCGAGCTTGGCGCGGAAGTCCTGTGCCGCGGCCTGCTGTTCCGCGGGGAGCTGCGGCTTCTCCTCCCGCACCACAAACATCAACCGGTATGCGTTTTGGATTTCGACGGATATGGAAAAGCCGAGCTTTTGCGGCAGCCCGCCGTCGGCTCGGAGCTCCGGCTCCGTCTCCTGGTAGTACAGCATGTACCGCGACGCCGTCCACCACGTCCAGTGCACGGCAATTCCGCTTCCGTTTCCGCTTCCGCTTCCGTCGGCTTTTAGACGCTCCAAAACGGTCACCAGTTCGTATGTGATGCGCATCATGCTGATTGCCGAGCCGAAGCCGAAAGCGGCGGCGATGGACTGGAACACGGGGGTCATTGGCTTTTGCGGGTTGCCGTCTTCAAGCTGGATTTGTACCTCGGAGCCGCCGGCTGGTCCGCCGTCCGATTTGTAATCGCCGAGATGTGCTACAATACTGGCCAAATGGCCGTCTCCAATTGCGGCTCCGGGTTTTGTGGCTCCGCTTCCGCTTCCAATTCCGCTTCCGATTCCGATTCCACTTCCGCTTCCACTTCCGATGCCGCCGTTCTCGGCCTTCACTGCCGGCCCGGAGGCCTCCCACTCGGCACTAAACAGAACCGTCACCAGCTCCGCCTTCTCCGCCTTCCCCGCCAGCGCGCCGTAGCGGAACGAAATCTTATCGAGGAAAATCTCGCTCAAAACCAGCCCCTTCCGCTTCACCAGTTTCACAAACGACAGCACTTTTTGCAGCTGCGACATGCGTTTCTGCAGCAGCGCCACCAGCGAGCCGCCGTCGGCTTCCGCTTCCGCTTCCGCTCCGGCGCGGGCCGCCGTTTTCATGGATCGGTACCGCAAACGGACGGGAAGCCCGTCGGACCCTGCATGCCCCGCATGCCCCGCTCCAAGCGGCACAAACTCAATAGCCGTTTTTATAGTAAACTCGCCGGTGCGGAGGTTCAGCACGACGTCGTCGTCGATGTTTTTCACAAGTGGCGGGCCGGTTTCGCCGTTGAGGTTGGCGAGCAGATCCGAAAACGTCCGCGAGACGTTTTCCTTCACTTTGCCCTTCACGACGGCCTCCAAGCCGTGGAAGAGGGAGGGCGGGGCTGAGGCGGGGTTGGCGGGGTAGCCGGCAGGGTAGCCGGCGGGGTAGCCGGCGGGGTAAGTGGGGGCGGGGTAAGTGGGGGCGGGGCACTGCAGAAGCACATAAATGCTTTTGTGGGCCCATGCCGTGGCCTCGGCGCTGATGGCGCGGAGGTCAAGTAGCAGCAGCGGCGTGCCGGGCTCCAGCGCCGGAAGCTGCGCCTCCAGGCGGTCTGCCGACGCCGCTGCCTTTTGAGGCGCAGCAGACTGTGGCGCAGCAACTGCCCCGCTCTGCCCCTCCTGCCCCACCTGCCCCACCTGCCCCTCCCCCGCCCCCGCCACTTCCGCCACCGTGCCGCCAAGCACCACCCGGAAGCGCAGCCCCATACGGGCAAAATCGCGGAATACCATCTCCACCGCCAGCCGCCGCTCGGCAAACGCCACAAACCGCGCCAGCTCCCCGTACGTCATCCGCTCCACCGCCAGCCCCGCCCCGCCCCGCTCTCCCAGCCGCACCTCGTCCAAATACCGCACCCGCCACAATCCGCCCCGGCACACCAAACTGCACATGTACCACTGCAGCGGCGCCTCTCGGTATGCCGTGACGGAAACGACGAGGAACCACGACGGCGGCCAGCTCGGCTTGCGGAGGTACACAAAGCCGCGCAGCTGCGCCAGCACAGTCACCTTCGGCCCGCCGCTTCCGCTTCCGCTTCCGGCCGCCGGCGCTACAGTCACCTCGGCAGCGGCGAAGTTCCGCCGCAACTCCTCCCCACCCAAACTCACCTGCGCCTCCCGCTCCAGCCCCAGCGCCTCCAGCATTGTGGCGACTTCCTCTTCCAGCGACAGCAGCCGCAGCTGCAGCAGGCACGACGCCGCCGTCGCCGGCAGCTCGTTCATCTGCTGCTGGAGCAGCAGCATCCGCGGCGTCGGGTTGTCGATGGCGAACAGGCCTGAGAAGCCGTCAATGCCGAGGCTGAGGGTGCGGGCGTGGCCGACGTGCAGCCGCAGTTCGTATGCCGGCAGCTGCAGGGACACAATGCCGGATGCGGGGGCGGGGTAGGAGGCGGGGGCGGAAGTGGGGTAAGTGGGGTTGGCGGGGTTGGAGGGGGGGGTGGGGTTGTGGCGGGCTGAGCCCGGCCGGAGGAACGCCAGCAGCGTGCCGTACAAATTTGTCATTTCCCACCGCGCATGGAGCGTCGCCACCGTTTCCAGCAGCTGGCGGGCGTCGCCCCCGCCGCGGGGCACCACCAGCGGGTGGTCCCGCACGTACTCGCCGTTGCGGACCCATCGGACGGCAAACGGCGAGCCGGCCGAACCTGCCCCGCCTACCCCGCCTACCCCGCCCCCGCTTACCCCGCGCCTCGGCTTCCGGGCCGCCAGGCCGATCTCCAAATAGCTGCGGGCCCCGCGCCGCTGCCGCCAGTACTCCACCACCAGCACCGCCTTCTCGGCATTAAACACGTGCGCCACGCTGCCCTGCCACACCCCGCGCGCCAGCTCCGCCAGCTGCCGGTGCAGCCGAAACAGCTGGTACAAAAGCGCCAGCCGGTGCAGCGGGCCGTACAAACGGGAAAGCGGCCCGCGGGCCAGCAAATCATTGGCCACCCGCTCCAGCTGGAACTTCTCCCGCGGGAACAGCGCGTGGGCGTCCCGATGCAGCAGCCGGAAGTCCACCAGGAAAAACGGCGCCTGCGGGTCCTCCCCCGCCACCGCCAGCTCGACGGCAAACTCCTCCGGAACGGAAAACGTGACCCGCCCGTCGCGGATGCTGTAGGCGGCAAACTCCGGCGGCAGCCCCGCATCCTGCCCGCCCGTCAGCAGCAGCGACAGTCTGATGGCCAGCAGCATATTCATGTCGCGGAGGATCTGGGCAATCGTCTGCGGCGGCACGGGCCGGCGCGGAAGGTACCCGTGGGACGGCAACTGCGGGCGGCCCGAGCGGAGCACCTCCAGTGCGGTCAGAATGTCCGGATTCGGCAGTTTCGCGCTCACAAGCTGTGCCGACAGCTGTTTGAGACTCCAGATAAGGTTGTCATAACATGCCTGCTGGCCCCGCAGCCAGCCCAGCAGGTCAATGTTGATGCTGATGTGTTTGGCATGCACGGCCCATTTGCAGAGAACATACAGTTTGATGAGGTCCTGGCGGGTAGTGAGAATGTAGTTGAGAAAGCGTTTTTTCTTCTGCATGTCAGACTGGGACAGAGAGGAGAATGTTTGGATGAGGTGGGAGAACTCGTGGTATGCGTGGCGGAGGTAGGAGTGGAGGATTTGCGGGAAAGGAAGGATGTTTGTTTCAATGTGGGGCAATGGCGGGGCCGGAGGCGGAGCGGCTGCATTGGGCTCCGCTTCAGGGTCGGCGTGGCTTTGTGGCTGATTTGAGTTTTGTGGCAGTTGTGTTTGTGGTTGAGGAGATTTTTGTGGAGTTTTTGGCAGTTTTTGTGAAACTGTTGGGACTTCAGCAGAAGTCTCCGACAGCTGTTCCGCCGACTGCGCCGGCAGTGCGGGTTGTTCGGGCGGCTGGGACATGGCGTCTGGAGAATGTATGTTCTATCTGGCGCGCAAAAGGCGGAGTGATAAAGCCGCAAACTCAAGCGCAATCGCCGGCCGGAGTCCAGTTCGGGAAAGCAAAGACCCGACTGACAGATATCACTGAGCCAAAGAGAAATCAAACAAACAACCGAGATGATTATGCCGATGGGTTTCAGATGGGGGTGGGGACAATTGAAAGGTCTGCTCTTTCCTAGATTTTTCACACTTCAGCGTAGTCATGAATTATAAACTCTCTTCACTTCCCACGCGTATAGGCACATCCACCTTCCGTCTCCTTTTCTGTTGTCCTTCCTGTCACCGTTTCCAATTATCTCTGTCTTCCTCCTGTTCCCTTTTCTCTTCCCTTTTCCTATCGTTCCTCCTGTTTGTAGTGCCGTGCCGAGTTCAGTGAGTGAGAATGGAAATGCATGAGTATGCGCTGGGCGGGATTATTCCGGCACAACGTGGGGTATCCCTGAGGCTCGGGTGCCAAAAACTCTGGCTGTCGGCTGACTTCTCACTCTCTGCGTCGACGGATTCCTTCCGCTGTTCCGTCAATGTCCCGCTCGGCCTGTTTTGAAAATGCCTGACGGAAGTGACGAAGAGGCTTCACGTCTCTTTCTGGGATATAAAGGAGGGGAGGGCGCGAGACTGATGGAACATATGGAGAAAGGCTGATAAGGACGGGTGCGAAAGGAGCTGGAAGAGATATGGCAAATTAATAAGAGTCTATATAGTGTACTACGTATATCTGGCTGGTTTAATTCTATAATACCTTGATTTTGGTGAAGGTTTCGTCGTTGTTGAAAGAATGGCTGGGCCCCATGAGGGGTTGGAAGGAGACGCGAAGTACACGCAAGCCGGAGGGAGACTTCAAGTTCGCAATGAGACGCCAGGTGCAGAGTGAGACGCGAAGTACAAGAAGAGACTCGAAGGCCACACACGAGAACTACGCTGTACACGAAGCCAATAATGCGATTATTCTTATTGAAATCTCAGTGTATTTACAAGATTTTGCAGTAGCAAATGATGCGGCAATGTCGTTTGTACAGCTGCACTCTTTGCAGCAGTAAAAGACGGCACACAACCGGCCAACAGCCGAAAGAGCTTCGGGTCTCACCCTGAGACGGAGTGAGACCGGAGGTTCGCCAGACGGAGCTGCGGGATAGAGAAAAGCCGAAAGGGAACCGAATGGGGAGACAAACCAAACGGAAACAAGAGATGCCAAAAGGCGGGGCAATGCAAAAGGAAGCAAGGCGACGGATGGACGGAGGACGGAGACGGAGGACGGAGGACGGATAACGGAGGAGGGATGACAACCGGAACTGCCGCTCCGACCGGAGCCACAGAGCCATCAGCGGCTTCCCAGGGGTGAACACTTGCAAACAACAACCCGCAAAAACGGAGCAATACCGATCCAAAAAGGTGAGAAACCGTCCAAACAGCAACACTCCAATTCACACCCAAACACCACCTTTCCCCTCCCCCTCCTACCCCTCCCCTCCCCTCCCTCACACATACAGCCTCGCCTCTTTCGCCCACAGCGCCTTCCGCGCCACACCCGGCTTCGGCGGCACCCGCTGCCGCGTCCACACCTTCGGCTTCTTCGGCGGCTTCGGCTTCTTCAGCCGCGGCCGCGGCACCCGCGGCAGCTTCCCGTTATTAATCTCCATCATCTTCTCCTCCCACTCCCGCAGCGCCGTCTCCTCCTTCGCCTCGTGCTCCCGCAGCCACCGCTCCTCCGCCATCTGCCGCTTCTGTGCCCGCGTCACCGGGTCCCGCCGCCACTCCGCGTTCCGCTTGGCCAGCGCCGCTATCCACCGCTGCCGCTTCTGTTCCCGCCACAGCCGCCGCTCCCGCCGCCACTCCGGCTTTGCCGGCACAAACACCTCCCGCAGCCCGCGCGCCACTGCCGCCGGATCCGCTTCCGCCTCCACGTGCATGTGGACGTCCCATCTGGGGTCCTCCATTGCCAAAAGAGGAAAACTAGCCGCGTCCAGCGGGCGGCCCGCCAGCCGGTGCTCAAACCGCACGTTCAGCACCACCCCGCGGGCCGCGTTCTCCTCCACGGCTTCCCGTTCCGTTTGTGCCAGCCGCTCCCGCAGCAGCTCACGT
The DNA here is from genome assembly GCA_030561065.1 of Sporopachydermia cereana. Taxonomy (NCBI): domain Eukaryota; kingdom Fungi; phylum Ascomycota; class Sporopachydermiomycetes; order Sporopachydermiales; family Sporopachydermiaceae; genus Sporopachydermia; species Sporopachydermia cereana. The sequence continues at coordinate 4,089 of JAKTWI010000579.1, read as the reverse complement.
GACTCGTCCACTTGTGGCTCGTAATCCTCCTGCCGCAAAGAGTAGCGGTGGATGCCGCGCTTCCACGTGCCGCCGGGGTCCATTTCCAGCGCCAAAAGCGTGCGCCGTATTTGTGTCAGGTCCAGCGCCGTGTCACGTGACGTCGGCACCGCAAACACCTGCAGCACAAACTCGCCGTCGGAAGCGCGGAACGCCGGGCGGAACGCCACCCGCAGCGTCTCGTACGTCCAGTCCATCCGCGCCGGCCCCGCCGCCCGCCGGAAGTACTCCTCCAGCCCCGCCAGCAGCTTCTGCAGCGCCTGGACGGAAGCGGCAAACGCCGCTTCCGCCGTCGGCGTCGCCATCCGCTCGTCGTAGTACTCTTCCGACTGCCGGATGGCGTCCACCACGTGATCGACGGAGGTCTGGCGGGACACCTGCACCGGCACAAAGCCCCGCACCGACCCCGCAGCGGGGTCCGGCGGGGGCGGGGTAATTATGCCGTCCCGCGCCAGCCGTAGCGCGTCAACACCCTTGCCGCCGACATGGAAAAACCGGTCCAAAACCGGCATCGGCAGGAATTCGTACCCGTGCAGTTCCGCCGTGCCGCTGGGTAACCCCGCAGCGGGGGCCGCGGGGCGCGGATACATCACCAGCACGCCGTCGTGCCCCGCAGCTCGGGCCGCCAGATAGTGGGGCAGCAGGCCGTTGGTCTGCAGGCGGGCCAGCGGGCCGGAAAAGGCCCGTTCGCTGGTGTCGGCGACGGCTACCCCGCCCGGCTCGGGAAGCGGGGCAGTGATGACGGAGTAGCTGCGGGGCCCACGGTAGTGCGGGGCCGGGTCTCTTTTTGGCGGCGGGGGCGGGGTAGGGCTGAGTCCGAGCCGTTGCCGCACCTCCTGTTCGGCAGCCGCTTTGCGGCGCGCCGCCTCGGCAGCGGCTTGCGCCTCTTTGCGGAGCTGTTTTTTGCTTTTGCGCCTGCCGTTCGGGTAGTACAAAGACCGCTTAAGCTGCGCCTTCGCCTGGTTCTCCTCCACTGTCGGCCCCGGCACGCGCAGCTCGGGAGGCACAAAGTCAGGCGCACAAAACACCGCCAGCCCCGGCACTAGCTCCCGCGCCGACCGCAAACCGAAGCCGCACTGGGCGCGGATGCGCCGGCATTGTGCCGCGTGCTCCTGCGCCACAATCGCGTGCAAGTCGCGGCTGGGCCCCGTGTCGGGTACAAACGCGAACGATAAACTGGCGGAATCAAAACACAAAAACCCGGCGCGCGGGCGGAACTCGGGTGCCGCAAACACCTGCAGCCCAGTCGCCACCGCCGAGCGGGGTAACCCCGCTTTGCCGAGCGTGCGGCACACGGCGGGGCGGAACTTGCCGAGCACGTGATGCAGCGGGGTAAGCAGCGCGCCCAGCACGTCGGCCCGCATGTTGACGTGGAACGGCGGGCGCGGCTCCGCCGGCGCCACAAACGGCGGCAGCGGCTCCGGCGGCGGCGTCGGGTTCCGCGGCGTGAATTGGTAGTGCAAAACCTTCAGGTTCGGCTTCCACTGCCCGAAAGGGATAACCGTCGGCGGCACCGGCGGACTGATGTACGGATTGTACCGAAGCACAGCCGAAAAGCGGTCCAGCTCGCCGAAGTGTACCGAAGCCGGCGGCACGTGCACCCGCTGCTCGCCGGCCCGCCGCGGGCCGGGGTGGAAGACGTATATGTAGTTGTTACCGATGATGCCCGGGCGCGGGGTTTCCGGGTCGTCGATGCTGGCGCGGTGGGGTTCGATGACGACGGGCCGGCGGCGGCGGGGCGGCGGGGTAGGCGGGGTAAGCGGGGTAGGCGTGTTGGGGGCGAAGATGTTGTTGAGGAGCCACTGGTTTTGGGACGCGATTTTGTGGCGCGGGATGGAAGTGGGGGAAAGGAGGGGCAGCGGGGCTGGCGGGGCGGGGTCTGGTTTTTGGGTGCGCGGGGCCAGCGGGCGGGTGCGGCGGGGTTTGCGGAGCCGCGCCATGTGCCGCCGGGGGCGGGGTTTCGGGTTGGCGGGGTAGGCGGGGTCGGAGTATTCGGTGGGGTAGGTGGGGTCGGAGGGGTAGGCGGGGTGTTTGGAGCGGTTCTTAGCCGAGCGTTTGGCGGGCTTAGTCAGGGCCCAGATTTTAGCCAGCCTTCTTGCCGAGGTTTTGTCGTATTTGCTGGCGTAGCCGCGGGAGCCGGTGAGGGGCTGGGCGGGGTATGCCGAGGAACGGGAGGCGCAGCGGGGGGCGCAGCCGGAGGCGCAGCGGGCCCCGCAGCGGGGTAGAGCCAGGCGGGCTAGCATTGTGGGGAGGGCGGGGAGTGCGGGGTAGTGGGGTGTGCATGGGTTGCCCCGCTATGCCCCGCTATGCCCCGCGATGGATGACACAAAAGCAGCCTGGGTCGGCGGGGTGATCAGGAGGGGTATCCGAGAAGACACTTTAGGAGTTGGTAAAGTGGGTGAAAGCCGCTAAGTCCCGCAAGTGTGTGCCGCATGTAAGTAATGCGGGTTTTCCCTAATGCCGAAAGAGGAAATTCTGCCAAGAAAAAGCGCCGAAGTGTCCCGTCGGCATCCGAAGCGACAGAGAAGAAGCCGAGAGAAGCCGAAAAGGCGGCGGCCGAATAAATTTTCGCTCTGGAAAAACTCGGAGTGAGACTCGATGTTGGATGTGGTTTATGATGATGTAATCAGAATTGGGAGGAGACGTGAGGGCAAGAGGAGATGTTAGGGGGAGAGGCGAGAGATGCCGAGGGGAAGAGGCGGGTTGAGCACAGACTTACAGCGTGAGAAAGGGATAGAGTGCCTGATCTTTTGCAAAGAACTTTCAGCATTTTTGGATGTGAAAGTTGGGCTTTTGTTGTGAAGATTCACCGCATAGCATTGCTAGGCTAGTTGTCGGTTCTCCCCGTGCGTTCCTGATTGGGAATAGGGTTCATGTCAGGCACAACGACCGCCGGCAATGGCCGCATCGGCGGTTTGAAAAAATGGGCATGACAGTCGTTTTTCTGATTCATTGAGGGCAGCTGGACTGATAAAAGGAGTAATAGAAGGAGTGATCTCTTCTTCAAGAAATAGCGATATTCATTCAAAGTAACTGTCGCTGACTCTAAGTATGCAGCCCAGTCCAACATGTAGATGTCACAGGGGGTGCATGTCAGTACATGACTCAGCATATAAGAGCATGTTTCTGCATGTTCCTGCATATTGTTGCATGTTACTCTTATTAAGGTTTCAGTCTGACACTCAATCTGAAAAGCTGGAAACATATGCTTGCATAATTTTGAAAAACAGGGCAGAGACGTCAATTGTGTTCTTCCGAAATGTCATTTTCTAGCAGATGTTGACATAGTTGTAAACATACAGTATTGACAGAGCTAATAAAAACCTCAATCTTACTTTGTTAGTCGACTAAGTGAATGTATCTGGTCAGTTATGACAGACTGTAATTAGAGTGATGAGAATCCACTGACTCGCTTATGCAGGGAAGGCACTGCCCAATCGGGAAGTCTCTGCCTTTTGTCGTTTCCACAGCATCTTCAACATCTCAACGAACTTCATAGGACGATGAATTTCGGAACATTTATTAACAATTTGAGGTGACTGTATCCTAAAACCACAGCTCATAACAGAGCCTCAAGCATTAAAACGTTTTCTGTCTCCTGTCAAGCATGTTAAGAGAGCCGTACTTTGAGACATCCGCTCCGAGTAACTGTCCCATAAGAGGGCCTCCCAACTGTTGACATCTTCACTAGATATTCCGAACTCCTACCGATTGGCTCCCAATCTTGAAAACGTAAAGCTTTGGCGTTGCATACATCAATCTTAGCCTGGCATGTTACAGACAACTCCAACCCCCTACTGAGTCGGCGTGTCAGTTGACACTCATCGCATCCTTGCCCAAGCATATCTGACGCACAAAGACGCACAGTTATGCATGTCACACTGCCTGTCCTGACACACAGACATTCTTGTCAGATATGCTGCTCAAAACAATTTCGCTGCTACATCCTCGTTTGCTAGAGTTCACATTATAGTAACCAAGCAAAGGAACTTTACCAGGGTTGTTGTAAAAATTATAAGGTTTTTTGATTATTGCACAGTTTTTGCATGT
>JAKTWI010000578.1:0-14111 GCA_030561065.1 Sporopachydermia cereana | reverse complement strand
TGGAAACAGGCATTTGACTGGAGGAGAGGTTATCTCCATATGTATAATAGTTAGATATCAAGTATGTGATGACAATAGCATTGGACTTGAAGTACTTTGAGATGTTGGGTTTGTTTGTAGCGTTGAGGAGCCAGAATGTAACCCCCGGAAGTCTCAGACTTTCTATTTCAAATTGAGATGGAGTTTGAGAGTAAGTGGAGAGAAACAAATGTGCCGAGGTCAGCTGCAGAAGAGGCGGCTGTTGGATTTGCCGAAGTCCTGATGACAGTCATCTGAGTGAAAGAGAATCGAATGAGGAAGAAATCACAGGAAAGAGAATCGAATAAGGAAGAAATCAGCAGAAACAGCTCTGCAAAGCTAGAAGGACCAAGCTGGCTTTGCAGAAACAAGCTGTGGCGACTCGGAACTCCTTATTTCTTTCCATTGCGTACTGACTTTGTCGTTGGTTGTGGATTGACTTGTAAGTGTTTTGGAGGACTGGAGATTTTCTGCCTGGGGGATGAGCCGCCAATCCAAGCTGGCGTTGGAGATACCTCATTGTTCGATCGTTCTCCCGAGGAGAATTCGACCATGGGGGATGGTCGGTCCGGACCCTTATGCCGAGAAATTTACTTAGTACTGAAGGTGATGATCGGCAAGGAGTGGTTGCGCAATTTTGGTTGACGCTTTTGGGGTTAGGACTCTAAATGAAGCTGGTATACAATTGAGTCGAAATTACTGCCAAGAACGAGGAGCAACTGAGTTCATAAGAAATGTGATGGGATTGAGTAGATTGTCAGACGTACTGTGGACAAAAGGTGGATGTTCCTTTTCCCTCAAAGAGTATCAACTTGTCGGCTATTCAGACGAAACTTTGTGTCCTGAAGCTAGAATCAATACAGCAAGAAAGCCGGTGTGAGACTTGATTCAATGCTTCTTAGCTTATCCAACTTACAGAAAAACACAAGGCTGCATATCACTTTGAAGAGTTACTTCACATTATTCTCAGCACTCCACACTTCTTGACACTCTTTACCTACGGTAACATCACCAAATTGAAAGTATAACCTGTCCATGCATTAACACCTAGTCTAATCACATTAACTGAAGCCGAGAATACCCATGGAGAAAATTAGAACCGGAAAATGAAAGATGAACCCAAAACGCTGAAATGCCAACAACGAATGGAAATGCAGATGATTGTGAGGCTCCTGAGATTTGAGCCACAGTGAACGTGAATGTGGAAACAGCACAAGGCAATGTCTGAAAATGGCTTGCCCGTCTTTGTTTTGATGTGATAACTTGCCCCTTTCCCACTACATATATGCATCTTGACCCTCTCATTACTCCTCCGCCAGATCTTCGGCAGTCATAGGAGTCCATCTCGGAGAAGCCGCGCCCTTCACAGTGCCGCGGCGACCTGCCGAAACAACCCGGGACACCGGCGCGGCTTCCTTAGTATCCATACGAACCCACGGCGGCAGCTTCTTAGCAGCCGGCTCCACATTGTCCATCGGCACGGGATCTGTCCGAGGGGGCAGCACCACACAATCCCACAATCGGGACTTGGGAACATCCACGGCATGTGACTTGGCCGACAATTCCAGAGCATAGCGCCGTAGGAAGTCGGGGTTCAGCCGATGTTCCCGAGGCCGCTGCATCCGTGTGGCCGGATCGGGAGAAGTCAGCACGTGATACGTTTTAAGAGCCACGGGTTTGCGGGCCACGTCGGGCCGAGCCGGGGAAACGCTTTTCCCCTCCTGCGGGACTTCCCGAACCGGCAGCGGAACAGCCGCCGGGCTCTTCGAAGCCGGCACCATTATATCGTCAGTCATCCGCGGCGAAAAAGACAGTTGCGGTGATACCAGCGGTCTGGAAATGAGGGCTTTGAAGGATTTGGTTAGGTTGGAAACGAAAGACGGCGGACTTGCTGGCGGAGAAGGGGGCGTCGGAACTTTGGATTGAGTAACAGCCGAGCCGCTTTCGGGCGCCGCCTTACCGGAATTGGTCTTTCCGGTTTGACTGTCACGGCTGGTCATGTCGGAATGAGACTTTACGGACGGCGAGGCTGTGGAATTGTGTTTGTCCGTGAAGTTCTGTTCAGAGTGGTAAATCGGCAAAGAGCTAACGGACACGGAACTGTCAGGTGACTCCGACGGGACAACCGTCGCGTCGGCCATTTCTTCGTCCGAGTCCTCGCTGGTTTCCCCGCATTGGAAAAGAGCCCGCGGGCCGTCTGCGGATGTGCCGTTGTCGGCGGCATCGGCTAACGGATGGCAGTCCGGCGCCACGGGCTCTACCGGAGACAGATACCGCTCGGATGCCATGGAGGCCAGATTGGCGGCAGATCCGGTCGGAGATACCGAGCCACGTGATCGGGGCCGGGCGGAGAAGGAGCCGGGAGAACCGGCAGAGGAAGCGGAAGAAGCGGATCCAAAAGAGAAATTACCGTGCGAGGATTCCGCCGACGAAGACTCCATCGACGCTAACGAGGATGTCGGCGAGGTCGACTGGCAGTACTCCGGCGACCCGAACTCCGAGCCGACCGACGACAGCCGATCCATCGAACTGAGCCGGCTGATGTTTACTTCCGTAACAGTGCCGATATGGTTAGGGGAAGTGGCAATCGGTTCTGGCCGCGGGGAAACAAACGGCTCCGACACGCCTATGGAAAAGGTGAGCGGCGAGTTTGCAAACGACTCCCACGTCTCATCATCCGCTGGAATTGAAGTCCCCGTTGCGGCAAGATGGCTGCTGCTTTTACTGCCGGTCCGGGCCCGCCACAGGTCTGACGATTGATAGTCGTGCGGCCCGCCTTTTGCCGCCTGTTGCAGCAGCCGCGAACGCGACAGCCGGCTGCGGGGCGACACAACTCCGTGTCCCGCGCCGAGATGTTGGTGCGGGTGGCAATGGCTGCGGTTTGAGTGTTTATGGCCGACCCTTGGCGGGATGGGTATGGCGGTGGCGGATAGGACGTCGGCAACAGCCGCCGACACGCCTGCCGGGCTGGCCGAGGCCAAGCTGTAGGACGAAGTCATGTTGAGCCGTCTTTGTGTGAGCTGTGAGGAGCACTTGTGGTGAGTGTTATTTGCTGTTGGGAGCCAATGATGTAGAGTATGTTATAGTGAGCGAAATGTCGAATGGTCACATGAAGTGGCGTGTCGGCATAACTGAAGATCAGACATGGCAATCAAAGCTGGACGTTCATCTGTGTGACGGGAGCTGCAAGTGTTCTTATGGTTGAGGCTGCATATGATGATGTTGAAGGAGAATCTGATGTTTTCTGCTGTTCTTTGGTGTTGAGAAGGAGAGATGGGATCCTACCCTGTTGATGCAGCTTGGGGCTACTCCCGCAAGCGTTAGTGGCAATTGCGAAGTGATTGAACAAGCCGGACAAACAGCTCTTCAGCAGATACAACTTCAATAATTGTCGCTTGATTATTTCCATTACAACAATAAAAAAGAATGACTTCTGAGGAACCAACTGAAAGCAAGGAAAACCTCATTGTCAGAAACAAGCCATACAAAGCATAGAAGGCATGTCTGCAAACATGCGGCAAAAATATCCTAAAAGTAGACAAAGCCGATTGGGGATAAGGTTAGCGCTACGAATAGGGTTGGCGCTAATTGAAGGGAGCAGTGGGAGGTTGAGGCGGTACAGGAGCGGGAATAACATTAGAGTTTACCGGAGACAGACTAGAGTCTAAAATTGGAAGCTCAGCTGGCACAGCAGTAGCCGCTGAAACGGTAGAAACTAATGGAGAATCATTGGAAAAGTGAACGTAACAGGTGTCGTTAGGTCGTGTGAGGCAATGATTTCGTCAACAGGTCAAGCAGGTAACAGTGCCGTTTTGGTAGGCATGTTTAGAGGGGAATCGAGGCTACGGGAGCTTTACGAGTGCAATGGACTGAAGGAAGTGAAGCTGTCAAATGGATAGAGTGTGTAGACAACTCAGTAGTGTCTACTGTCGGGTCGGGTTTCCAGACAAACGCCCCATCATCGCTGTATGCAGCTAATCGGAGATGCTTAAACCTTATGCATGTGTGAACTCTATTGTTGGGCGCCTTTCCGTGTTGGGAAGGAACATTCAAATCAGAATACTGACAGAGCTCACTCACTAATAGAAAGAGGCATTATTGGAGGACGGGACCCTCAGATGGTGGTCTCGTGACATGTTTAGGAATGCAATGAGCTGGCAAAGTGTTTGGGATTTGCGGGGATGTGGCAAGCTAAGGAAAGGACTCTGAGTTAGCAGCAGGACAGCAGAATGTTGGCGCGAATCGCTGTGCTGAACACTGTGCGCCGCTATAAACAGCAACGTGAGTCAGACATCATGGCTAGTCCAAGCTTCTGGTTTCATGTCCTGCGGGCGTGACACGATCTGACATTCGCGTCCAGCTGACAAAGTCCATGACAAAGACAAATGGTGGGCCAATCCAAAAAACACCAACCGGTGGGAAAAAGCCGTCAAGCCAATCTGCTTATCTGAGATGTGCAACTATCAAATCAACGTTGCTGTTCTAGCAGGACACGTTGAAAAGGACAAGTCTTCTTTGAGCCAGTGGTACATTTGTCCTTGACCCTCATTGAAGTCACGAACCAAACGCTGGTGGTCATTTGCTCACTATGTCCGACCCATATCTGCCACATCCTTATTGGGAAAACATTTGCGGCAGGCTCTGTAATATATTTCCTAATCGAGCGATAATGCTACTGGTACTTGCCGGAGCACGGGCCTTCCCCTTCGGGAAGGCTGCCAAAAATTTCTCTGAAAGGCTGGAAAAGTGGTCTCGCAAGGCGGAAATAGCCGACGGCCGACGATAGCACTCGACAACGATGGTAAAGAGCCCAACGGGAGCTAGAGATCTGTTTGGCTACATTCCCTCAATCATACATTCATGGCGTATACAAACTTTCAATCACACTTGTCCTGTCAATCCGTCACATGGGCTTTCTGTGCCGAAGTTCCGAATCCCGTGCGCCTTCTGCTGGCTCTCAAACAACCAGCCGTTCAAACGGCATTCGGCTTTATGCATTTTCTACCTTCTGTGCGTCCAGTATCAATCTCTCTGTTTCAATTGGTGAACGTCCTCGCCAAAGCCGTACTTTCCCTGCCCGGGATATGCCGTCTTTGCCGTCCACGTCAAATCTTCTCCCCGCTCTATTAATATCTCACGACACCCCCTCCATGGTCGTGTCATGTGTCCTGCCCGACATGCGTTTCCCAGACATATCCTTGTCGGGGCTGTGTCCATGTCACATCATTCGCAGCATCGCTTCTCCGATGTTGCCAATCGTGGCAGTAAAGTTTGCCGCCTGCTTCTATCACTAGGTCACGAAAGCCTCTTCTAGAAACAATCTGATGAGCAGGCTGAGTAGAAATGCTTGATGCCGTGTCGTCTGCTGATGCCGTATGAAATTGAATAATCGGCGGGCCGTGATAGTAACGGTGGCATAATTGTAGGACCCGTATGCCGTGAGGAGCAGGTAGCTAACGAGCAGACGGCATCAGATCGCTATAGGTTTGCATCACTTGTTGTTGATGATTGCTGAAAGTAGCATTTGGATTGTATGTAGGTGACTGTGAGGCGAGGTTAATGAAGCAGCCTGAGACGGGATTGGAGATGGAATCGGGATGATATCTGGATGAGACTGGGTTGAAGAAGGAATGGTAGGACGGAAGAGCGCTGGCAGATTGTTTGCCTGATTGGGAGTGATGGGCATTGGAAACTCCGAGAACGACGGGCATCGAAAGATAAGAGGGAGCTGATAGAGGGTGCGGTTCGTTGATGATGAAAAGGCGGGGATGGCGTCAGATGGTTTGGTGTGTCGTGGGCTGTTGTGATGAAGAGTTGTGATTATTAGATACTGAAACTGTGAGATTAGGACAAATGAGGATGGCGAAAGTGGCAGGTTCAATCATGGAGTTCCGAGGGGTGAGAAGGTGCGTATGGTTAGTATGATACGATAAGTGTGGGAGTTGGGTAAGTAATGAGAGTTGATGCTGGAGTAGTGAAAGTTGATACCGGAAATCTGTGAAAGCGAAGGCATGGATGTAATCGAATTCCCCGAAGGTACAGAGTGGCAGCAATATGCATCTTGAGAGACTTGGGGTTTGCTTATCTTCCTGCTGTCTATCAGTTGGACGATTTATCAATTGACAATCTGAGAATCGTTTCTGCTCATCGCAATGCCAATGCCTACCTCGACCTCCCGTTCCTCACCTTTGCATAAATAAGACTGAATCATGTTCCAGCTCCTGCAGTATTGCTTCCCCTCTATACACTTGAATATCAAACAAAAAATCACAGACCAAATGATGCAGGAATATCAATGCATCCCAGAATTGACTAAACCGTTGTAATACTACACAAAGCCCCAAATATTCTCTTACACATTGTTTCCTTCACTCACCGCCTCTCAAACCACGCAAAATGGCTCGGTGCTTCTGCTTCTCGACCCCTTCGTATGCCCTCACGATCACTCCACTCACATATACCCTCGATCAGAGCCCAGATAGAAACAACCCACTTATAGAACTCGCCTTTTGCTCCGTCCAATACTAAAATGCACACTGTTTACTTCTTCTTAGGCTTGGAAACAGTAGTCCACGAATCGTCGTCTTCAGCGGCAACCTGCTGTGCGGCCAGCTTCTCCATCAGAGTCGGCTCGTCCTTTCGTGTTTGGGTTTCAGCTTGAGCAGGGGTTTCATCTTCCGTGTCATCATCGCCCACTTTCAGCAGATCAAAGCTTTTCGTAATGGATGCGGTAGCCTTCTTTTGGCTGTCTGATTCCGCCTCCTCGTTGTTGTTCTGGCTGGGGCTGTCATGCTTTCTCCAGTTTCCTTCAGAGGCATTTGTCAAGGACACTTTGCGAGAGTTGGGTTTCCGGCCGGCTCTGGGCTTGCCTTCCTTCTCGTTATGGAGTGCTGCGGCTGTCTCTTCCAGCTGTTCTCTCTGTTTCGCGATTTTCTCCTCCAGGATCTTTTCCTGTTCCGTCAGATCCACAGGCTTGGCGGCACCAAAGGGATTGAATGTATGTTTGGCAGGGGTTTCGGCTTTCTTGGCTTTGGCATCAGCCTCAATCTCGGCCCGAGAGCGCAGACCGCCCCAGCCTTTCTTACGGGGCGCTGGCTGAGGCTCCTTGATTACAGTTTCGCTAAGAGGGATAGGTCCTTTCCTGACTGACCAGTCAAACTCTTCAGCAGGTTCGGCAGATCGGCGGGATCCTCTGCGGCTTCCTTCTTCGTCGTGGTTCCTCGTAAACGGCACAGTTTCTTTGATGGGTCCCTTCCGCACTGACCAGTCAATTTCGGGTTCGGGTTCTCTCTCGCGGGGTCCTCGGCTTCCACCTCGGCTTCCTCGAGTGTTGAATGCATCCTCGCTGCTGACAATGGGACCTCTTCGGGCCGACCAGTCAATATCAGCTTCCGGCTCGCCTTCCCGGCCAGCTCTGTCGCCACCAAATCTGTCTCCGCCTCTGCGTTCAAATCCGCCTTCTCCTGCAGTGATCGGACCTCTTCGAGAGCCCCAATCGAAATCCTCGTCCCTCTGTTCTCTAGGGGCTCTGCCCTCACCTCGGGAACTCAATCGGGGGGTCTCGCCGCTGGCAACGATAGGACCTCTTCGCACACCCCAGTCAAACTCTTCCTGTTGTCTGGGAGGGGCTGCAACTGAGACAAAGAACTTGCGCCCTTCGTAATTGCTGCCGCTCATAGTGAGGAACGTTTCCAGCTGAGAGGCGGTCTTCACTTCAACGAAAACCATGCCTTTGAGTCTGCCATTGACAACATCTTCAGGTGCGTCCAAATTCACTACGGAACCCGCTCCAAGAGCATCCTCGACGAACTGTTTGAACGCGTCGACATTCAAATCCCAAGGCACATTGTTGACCTTGGCTTTGTAAGGGGGTGCGTCGGGGATAGGGTACACTTCGCGCTCAAAGCCCCGCGACGAGCTGCTGAAGGAATCGCCTCCAAGTCTCGAGGGGCCTCCTCTGCTGAATGTGAACTTGTTGTTGTTGCTGCTGTTGCCGATCGGGAGGGCTGTTGAGGTGGCGAGGTTCTTCAAGTCGAACTCGTCGTCGTCCCAGCTGCTGGTGCTTGTGTCGCCGCCCATGGACTCCAAGAAGTCCCCGAGGGCCATTTTCTTTCCTTTGATGGGCGCCATGATGAATAGATTCTTAGCCGAGCTGGGTCTCTTCAGTTAGCTGTGAACTGAGGTATCGCGTGAGTGATCTTTGTGATTATGGCGATACCAAATACAAAGACTCAAGTGCTACGTGATGGAGAGTGTTCAGTAGTGACAGTGGTGAGATAGATCCCAGAAAGTTGACCGCCTCAGTAGGCGAAACATGTCTTGTTATTATTCTGTTCTACCACCCTTTCCTTTCGCCCTTTCCGTCTCCATATTTCTGATTTCGTTATGAAAAAATTTATTCTTAGGGCTGACGGTTACAGGAGTCGCGTAACTGCTGGCACAGACATGGTGTCTCCTCCCAGGGCGGGGAGAGTCGCAAGGGTCACGTGTTTTGTATGGAGCGCAAGCATTTTAAAGGCTTCTGCATCAACCGAGGGTTTATCTGTTGATTGAGGAGGCGTATGAAAAGCTTGTTGCATTTTTTGCTGTGTACTAATATACAGGTGACACGTAGTGTCAGTTCGTGAGCAGGGAGGGAGAGTGGTATGGGTTCTGATGTGGACGAGTACTCTCGCTGCTCGTTGGGTGAGGGGCACTGTAGGGGCCGATTGCGCCAATTGGCTGTATCAGTATATTTTTCTCCTTTTGGTTTCGTCTGAGGATTTGAGGCCTTTAAGGCCGGAATCTGGGTCGCTTGCCAAGTTTCCGTTGGACTGTTTGGTGCGTCGCTTCCGCTTGGATCGAATGTATTTGCCCCCTCCGTTGTACACATCGTCGTTCGAAGTGTCGCCAGTCAGTCCGCCTGCGGACAAACTGGCCAGTAGTTCGTTCCGTGACAATCCATTGCTGATATCCAGTCCCAGCAGCGATGTGTCGTAACCGGGAACTCCATTAGCAGGTGTTTTCTCAAAGTTGAGATTCTGCCGCAAAAGTGAGACGTCCAATGGTTTGATGACCGAATCCTGGCGTGGCTCTAGTGCTGCCGCGCTGTATATGACGTGGAGTAAAGAGTTCGTCCCCGAAGGTATCTCGTACTGCTTCAGTCGCAAGTCTAGTATTTGGTTCTTGTAAGACTTCCGCAGTTTGTTCTTCTCACCGGTTACAGGGTTGAACCGCGCCACATAGTTCATCGTGTCTTTTAGCCCATATTCAATGATTAGATCATCCATCACAGAGGGCTGAGACCTTCCGTATGACACTGGTGTGCGTTAGCTTCCAGGATAGGGATCATCGCACAATTAAACCATCAGCAAACTCACCTGCATTGTCGATACAATAGTACTCAGAGTCAGGATTTGAGGAAGGCATCCTTTTCCCAAATGCAATACCCGCCTTCAATCCTACTCAGCCTTCTATATGGACAGTCGACGGTGGTCAGGCCCAATCATTTAATACACTGATCCAATAGACAATCTAAGCAACATATCGTATCTCATGGATGGTTTGATGCTTCGAAAAAAAAAACCACTGATAGTATGTAAAGAAGTAGCATCTATCCATGAATGAGCATTTTGAGAAAGCGGAGATGATGCAGAGGAAAGTCATGTGAAGAGTAAGAATTAATGATAATGTAATACAAATTAGCAGCAGGCACTGAGGGGGTATACGGAAGCTCATAATAGCCGGCTCTACTCAAAAGGTAATTGAAATGATTCTATAAACTACGACTATCTGAGGATTTTAAAGATAAAAGATTAGTCATTTCCTCTCAAATTCCCTCAATTGCGGTGGAGCATCTCTTCGAAAACTGCTCCTATAAACGGCATTCCTAGCAGATCACTTAAGACTATCCTGAGAATGATTTGTACGACGGTAGATTCATTAGTCTTGATAGTACACGCTCAATAGAAGTATAAAGCTTGAAGCAAACTATTTGAGGCTGCCCAGTGAAGGGAGCGTGTTGAGAGTGCGATTGTTCATTGTTATGTGAGCACCGATTCTCGGAGAGTCATTCGCAGGCGGACTCGTTATCAGCGAAGGCATCCGCCAGGGTTCCTGGCCTGCAGGAGCATGGTTGCCAGAGCCCATCGGGTGGTTTAAGGAATAGCTAGCCAGAGACGAGTCAGAACTGCTGGGTCCCATTGGGACTGCAGTAGGATTATTGCCCGGCGCCATATAGATTCGAGGCAATGTCGGAGACACTCCAGGGGGATCCGTTTTCGCAGAATCCATGCTTGAGGACTGTGGTTGGGGCTGCATCATCCCAGAGAATCCCATTGATGCCTCTTCGAGCTGAGGCTTTCCACTCTGTGATCTCTGCTGACTCATCTTTGCTTGCTGAGTGATGGGTATCGCAAAAGACGTGTCATTTGGACCCATGTTACCCTGTAGACTTCTCGATGCTGACTCTTCCTGCTTGCGATTTGCAGGAGAATCAATCTGCGGCTCGTTGAGTTGTCTGTACAGCCGCTCCAGACTGGTCTGTAAAACTCTGGTGGAGTAGTACATGGGTGGCAGCTTTTCAGTGATTTTCATCCAGACAGCGAGAAGCTTGAGTGACGTCGCGTTCGCTTGGTCTGAAGGCTGCGTATCACCTGAATCCCAAAAGCTGGGATTGCCATCCGAGTGTAGATACGACTTCGGCTTCATATCAGAGCCATTTGAGGACGGCCAGTTTGCCTCAAAGCTGAAATCGTCCAGCCCGTAATCCGAATTCGTGTCAGTGAGATTAGACACCAAACGGCTGAGGAACAAGTAGGTATTGTGGTCGGAAAATGTCACTGCCGAAACGTCCTGTTGCCTCTTTTTTCTAGCATCCAGTTTCTTCTCGTGGTTGACGGCAAACTTGATCATTGCCAGAAAACACTCAAACTGGAACCAAACTCCGTTAAAAGCAAACATAGGAGAGGAATAGCAACTGGGAAGGATAGTCGACAGGTAGTACTCAATTCCACACAGGCAGATCAAAGCCAGAGAGTCCAAGCAATATGAAAGCACTGGATCGGAGAGAAGATAGGAGTCTTCATGGTCCGAAAGTAGCAACTCTTGAAGGGCTGAAGTGAGCGCCTGGCAAGGGTTGATCGAGGCCAAGGCGTTACCAAACTCTGCAAATTCACAATGTAAGTGTAGCTGACAGGATTTAAAGATGAAAGAGCTGGAGACTGCCAGGGGGTGTTTTGACTCCGAGAATATATTGTAGAGAGAAGAGGCTGAATTGAAGATCTGATTGAACACATAATCCGCAATTGACCCTTCACCCTCCGACGAATCGCCAAGTCTCAAATCGTCGAAACTTGTTTTTGTTGCCGAGATCTGACAATTGATGATGTTGATGAAACCTGAATTGGACAGTGTGCACGGCCATTCCAGAGATTCCTGCAAAAGACTATTAGTCATAGACGATGACCAACAGTCCAGAGCTGTTTTAAAGTGACTTCGAACAAACTGCGATAGCGGGAACGCCTTCGGAAGGCCGGAATCGGAGCCACTGCTACTAATTCCAGTTGATCTTCCATCATCGTTTGAGCCTGAAAATTCGTGGGTTTCAGTTCCCAGTCCATGAAGTGAGTTCATTTTCATGAGCTTCTTCCTGTTCTCAACGTTGGAGTTGGAGATTTCGTTCAGGATTGCTGAAATCAGTATCCGATACCCAAACGTCGACACATTCAACACCTGCTGATTCCGAAACAGAGACGAGATGGCCTCCTGGAATGTAATACCCAATTGCTGATCATGGGGGGACGCCCTGCGAAAAGCTGCCCGCTCCTGCTGGAAATGATGCATCCACTGAGAATCGGAATCGAAAGAAAAACTCCATAGAGACTCTGAACAAGGCAGCAGCACTTTATCGATATCAGGAATGGTAGCTGAAGGTGAAACGGCATTGTAAACTTGCGTGACTGTTGAGAGCAGAAGATAGCCCCCAAAGATGCTTCGCCTTGCTTGTTCCGCCTGTACCCATTCCTTCCATGCTGGATGGGTTTGTTGCTGACTGTTGCGCTGGCTCGCCAAAGTTGCCTTTACCAAACGGCACATTACATTTACCAGATGCGATCTCAGCGGCTCCGAGTCTACAAAAGCAGAGTTGCCATCCTCACCACCAGCTACGCTTTGACTACCGTTCGTTTGTCCTTTCCCGTTTTCCTGTGGAGAAAGGCTATGCTCACGAGGTGATGTAGCACTTCGCAAAGCTCTCGAAGCCTTGGCCACTCTGGCTGACCATAAGGCGCCCAGATTCAGGTAAACCAAACACTGAAGCACCCAAACCGGTAATACAGTAGAAGGCACAGCCAGATGCGGTAGCAGACCCGAATAGCTCGCCAAGTGATAAGACTCGGCTGCCGGCATGTCAGAAGCAACTATGGCGCCCAGGGAGCAAATTGCGGCCAGCAGAGGTTTGGGACACGACACCGGGTCGAATGACTGAAGATGCAGCATAGGGTACTGCGGCTGGATCAGCGTAAGGAAGTAGAACAGATACTGGTTTAGCCTCATGCAGTCCTTCGGGTATGGCGACAAAGCAGGGAAGGCAAATCTGGGCATTTGGACTGATTGGGAAGTCATTGCCGGCACGGGGTCCATTGCAACGTCTCGCTGGGGAGCCATACCTGGAGCATTTTGCACCATACCTGACATGGAGTGTGTATGTGATCCAGGAGACATAAGAGAGGAGTCCAGCAAAGGATGAGCAGTGGGAGCCTTGTCGCTCCCTGGGCTTCCTGCATTGGGCAGTGAAGTCGGGGGCTGGTGTGGTGATGACGGCATGTGGTCCAAAACGGCCATAGGAGATCCAGGGGCATGTGAAGTTGCCAGCGTCACTCTAGGCATCTCCAAGCTGTTGTTGATGAATTTTGACCGGGCCTTATTCGCCAGTTCAGTCCGAGCAACCGAATGCACCGTTCGATCGTGTCTCAGAAGCAGATCACGTCGGACAAAGCAGGAGTTGCATTTCGGACACTGGAACGGTTTCTCCTTTGTATGCGAACGCTCGTGTCTGAGTTTATGTTCAGATCGCGAGAAGGCCCGGTCGCAGAACATACAAATGTACTTCTTTGTGGACTTCAGCTTATGAAGACCTTCCTCACCAGAAGTGGCGAGTGGCTGGTCCTGAGCGTTCTCCTCAAAGTGTCTGTTGAGGCTGCCATCTTCAGAGTTGCCTGGAAGTGGCGATGTTCCTGCAGAATGTGTATCCCCATCGATGCTGTTGTTGGAAGGTGACTGTGGGTTTTGAGCCGGCGGAGAGTCCCTGGGAGTTGCGGTATCTTTAGATGGGAATATCGTTTCTGTTTCACTTTTCGGAAACGGGTTGGTTGTGGCAGGCGTCTGCATGGTTGGCAGAATAAGGGGGTGGCCACTTGAGATCATAGGCGGGGCAGATATTACCTCCATTTGAGGTTTGTTGCTGTTTGATGTCTGAGGATTCAAACAAGCTGGAGCGAATATGAATCGTCTCTCAGTAACAAACCATAGAAGAGAAAGATACCAGCTCTTTGCCTGCCCAAATACCTCCGTTAAACGGACTTTTCCGACTTTCAGTATCTCACCCCTGAAATGTCACTCTCGTGATCGCGCAAATGTCACTTTCGTGATCGTGGCTGTCTGAGCAGGAGTGCTGCAGTATATAAGACAGCAACCGCGATGGTTGTGATTCTTGCTTATTTCAGAACGAGAGGTCTAAACCCCAGGGAAACTGAATTAGAGAGAGCAAAGTGTTGGTCGACCGTCAAAATGGGTAAACAAACTATGCTTTCGAAGGACGGTCAGATCAGATCACATCACCATTTTGCAGTGAGATGAGGGAAAAGAACGGAGACTTTCCTGGTTCAAGAGAAATCTCTGAGTCCCAATTATGGCTGCGGTTAGTTGTTGATACTGTCAAAACATTTGCGCGTTCCATAACTATCTGTGACAGCCTCATGCCTTTATTGTTGTTTTCTTTCACCATTTCCGCCTGCTGAACAGCGAACTTGATGACTCGCTCCACTCCTTTCGGGCAGATAAACTCTATTTGTATGTCATCGCCTGGCCCGCTCCCTGCGCTTTTGAACCTTAAT
>JAKTWI010000577.1:0-14126 GCA_030561065.1 Sporopachydermia cereana | reverse complement strand
GCAAAGTTAAACTGCTTCTTATCACGCAATGGCCAACCTACTATCCCTATTATCCCATTATCCCTCCTTAAAGCTTTCCGAGTTTCGTTTCGTTGGGTTTCATGTTGGAACTTGGGCAACCTAAAAGCCGGGAAAGTCAGGTTCCGAAGCGAATATTCACAGTTGACTGGGTACCCCTGAGCCTCAAGTTGACATGTTGGTATATTTGGGTTGATTGTTGGTAGTTTGCGATGGTTGTTTTTGACCTCTTTAGCTCCTTTGGTTCCCGTGCTGTCGTATTGCCGAAACGCGTCTCGTGTTTTTCAGGTACCAGGGTTTATCTGCGAGCTGAGGAGTGTGGGATGGAATTGAAATGAAAGCTGAAATGCGGGTGGCAAGATCACCAAGGGCAGGGGAAGTTGGGGAGATGTTAGAGGGGTTAGAGGGATTAAAGGGGAGTTGTACTACTAATATTACGGGAACAATTGTATCAGCTACTCAGCTACTCAGCTACTGGAATTGAAGCCGTTCAAACAGGTGATACTAAGGCATCGATAGCGACAACAAGGGGGGCAGCAACGCCAGCTATGAGCTGGCTATTACTGTACTGTGGGTTACAGCAGGGAAACCCAACAGGCTGAGATTGCGTTTGGCCCCTCAATCCTTCCACTGGTGAGAAGTTAGAAAAGGCTCGTTTTGCTATACCACCCTATCTCGTTCAATTCTGCAATCTGAATGCCCAAACTCCGGAACGGCTGAACCAGGAACCAGCTAAACTGTAATGCATCAGGCAACACTCAGACGCGATTCCGGTGTCAGTCCGGTAGTTGATAATCCTATAGTATTCCAGTTGCTCCGGTTCCATCCTTCAAAATACTATAAGGGACAGCCCTCACCTGGAATGAAACACCAATAGAAATGAGATTTCAGGATTCGGACAGCGGCGGATCAGCCGCTGCGGATATCTCCTCCATATCCCCACACAAACTGTTTTGTTATGGGTGATTTTCGCCTGGCTGGAGCTCCTGGCGGCGACATTTAGAATAATTCCGACAGTAGCATACTACAGCATCTGCAGATTCCTACATAACTAGAGAGCCTGATTTGACGCGTGGAGCTTTCTCCTCTGCGTACATGCCGGGGAGCAGCTTTAAGCAGCTATAAGAATATGCTGTATTCCCTGTCATGCCTTTCCGATGCCCATCCCTCAGGATTCATTCAGAAAGCTGAGACAATTCTTCAATTTAGATGCCCTTTCCGAATAATTCGTCGCTTGTCGCTGATATCGGGCCCCAGCAGGAAGCCGGTTTGCTGCAGGCGCATGCAGCCTTCCTGCCGGTTGCTGCCCGATCCTGTGGCCGGCTGCATCTACCTCCCCAAAGCGGACAGGCCACTTTAGTGGCCCCAGCTCTGAGCTTAACCTTAGGTAGTTTCCCGATTGGGGGCGCCCTGCCTTGAAAGTGGCCACACTTGACTGAACTCTGGGCAACCCGCATACACCTGCATATAGCCCTCCCTTGTAGTCACCACATGCTCTCCATTTGCTCCCTTCAAAGCTCACAATTCTCAGTCAACTACACCCAATCTATTTTAGACTTCTCATATTTTTGCCTATACCAAATTCCGACAAACTCTCTCCCCTCTTGTCACCCCCATCACTTCTCTCCATTTCCCTCCATCTCCCGTCTCCCCCTCCCCCAGCCGCATCTCCCCGCATACACCTGCAGCCGCCCAAACAAACTTTACACGTATTCCATTGGCAAAGCTTAAACTGTCTTCACTTTCTCCATTTATATGGCATTGTCATACAAACAATCTCCACTGCTTTATCACCAATCTTTCCTGGTGGAGAAGGAGATATACGGGAAACAGAGGAATTGTTGGAAATTCCGGGGGAATAGCTGCTGTTTTTGTTGTCATTTTAGCGGTGGTTTTCTTCTGGCACAGACGCCGTTTGATTGCCCATTTACACTGCTTGGCTCTGGCAGTGAAGGAAGCAGAAGAACTGTGAGGATCTGTGAGGATCTGTGGGGTTCCGTGTGGGATTGTTGAATACAATCTCGGCGCGATCGGCCGATCTGCCAGGCGGATAAACTGCAGCTCTGCTTGTTGTTTTTGGTGATACTTTTCTGCAGGAGAATAAGCTGTGCGAAAAGGATTTAGTTTTGGGCTGAGTCTGAGAAATACTCTGGTGCTGTGTTTGCAGAAGAAGGAATAAAAGCCGGGAAGACAAAAGAAGGAAAGAAGAGAAGAAAGGAAGGATTAGACGTTTTGCTGTTTGAAAACGCACCTCATTGAAAGCCTTGTTGTACTTGTTACACTTTCACTTCCTGTTTGGTGCCTCCTTCTCAGCTGGTTATTCACACCCATCTGCTTACTGAAGCATCTGCCTTTCTTTCATTGAAGAGAATTTCTTTACGGGCCTCTTCACATCTCCTACGCCTTTTTTAGAAACTCTTTTGAAGCAGCCTGCTGACTGACTGGGATCGGATCTGCTTACTTCCGTCCTTTTCCGGTCACTTCCGTCCTTTTCCGGTCACTTACGCTCCTTCCAAAGCTTCCGGCAAGCACCATACATCTCATTGCATACTCCCCCAGCATACACCACCGTCATAACATCACCCCTCATCCTCCTCATCACCCCTCATTACCCCTCATTACCCCTCATTACCCCTCATCACCCCTCATCATCCTTTACCCCTCACTACCCCTCATCACACATAATGTCCCACTCCAACTCCTCCCCGACGTCCGAATCAGCCAAATCGGACCCGCCGGGTGCGGAACAGGCCGTCCGCCCGTCCACCCGCAACCCGAGCGGCTCCGCCTCCTCCTTCACGAAACTGCCAGCCGACTTGAAGGCCAAAGTAATGGCGTTCCAGGAACAGCGGCAGCAGCAGAGTTTGTCGCGGAGTTCCAGCCTCAGTTCGAAAGATTTGGAGGCGCAGTTTTCCCGCATGTCTCTGGCCGCTTCCTCTGTCGGCAGCAGCAACTCTTCTGTTGCCTCGGTGAACTCTAATGTGTCATCCGCTTCCGGTCTTCGGAACGAAGCCGGGTGGACGGCGCAGCCGGTGGGCGGGGCCGGGGTTGCCCGGTCGTCTTCCACGTCTTCCACGTCGTCGGTGGCGCTGGGCACGGCGTCGGCGCACCGGCCTGTGGCGCAGCTGGGGGCGCAGGGGGCGCAGCCGGGGGCTCAGCCTGGGGCGCAGGGCCCCGAGCCCCGCCCAGCCCCGCACGAGGCGCTGCACAATATGCATCAGTACCGCTCGCATCCGAATTTCTCCGCCGGCGACCGGCCCGACAGCCGCCCGCTCGGCATCCGTTCGAATTATACCCGATCGGAGTTCCGTCCTCAGCCTTCTGGCGCAGCTTCGGGTTCTTCCGGGTTTGTCGGGACCGAAGGAGTGGCGGTGACTCTTCCCGATCGGGATTTTGCCCCGCGTACGGACGGCAGAAGCGGAAAAGACGGAACGGCAACGGAAGCGGAAATGGAAACGGGAGCGGAACCGGGAGCGGAACCGGTAGCCGAAACGGGAAGACCTCCGCTCTCAGCTCGGAGCACTGCTTCAGACGACGGAACGCCACTGCGGTTTGATGTTACGCCTCCAGTGAGTGCCCCGCCAAATGCGCCGCATGCCCCGCCGGCCCCGCACACCCCGCAAACCCCGCAAACCACCGCCCAAGCCCCGCCAACCGCTCCAGCACCTGAAATGGGACACGCCTCGGCACAAGCGGCAAACCTTCCGCCGAGCCATCCGCTCCCTTCCGTCCCTTCCGGCCCTTCCGCGCTTTCCGCGCCTTCCGTCCCGCCGAGCGTTGGCGGCGTTCCGCTCGGGCGGCCACAATTACCCCAGGCCCCGCTGCGCTCGGCGCCGAGCGTCCCCGGCCCGAAGCCGAAGCTGTCGCTGTCCGACCGCCGCGGATTCCACAAACTGAATCTGCCCACAATCCAGCAGGACAAGGAACTGGACACCTCGGCACCACAAACCGCATCCGGAAACTCCGGCAACTCCGGCAACTCGGGCCGCAAAAAGCCGAACCTGTCCCTGTCGGCAATGGCCGTGAACCGCAACCCGCGGGCCGACCAGCCGCATTCCGCTCCACAGTCCGCTCCGCAAGCCGCTCCGCAGTCCATCTTCTCCAACTACTCCCGCTTCATCGACATCAAAACCGGAACCTTAAACTTCACCGGCAAGGCATCCGTACACGCCCACGGAGTGGATTTTTCTTCCGGCTCCTCGTTCCAAATATCCTTAGACGATTTGGAGTTTATTTCCGAATTGGGCCACGGGAACTACGGTACAGTCTCTAAAGTACTGCACAAGCCGACAAATGTGGTAATGGCTATGAAGGAGATCCGTTTGGAGCTGGACGAGTCCAAATTCTCGCAGATTATTATGGAGCTGGACGTGCTGCACAAATGCCACTCTCCGTACATTGTGGACTTTTATGGCGCCTTTTTCGTCGAAGGCGCAGTGTACATGTGCATTGAGTATATGGACGGAGGCTCTTTGGACCAGATATACCAAACGGGGGTGCCGGAATGCTATTTGGGGGTAATTACCGAATCGGTCATTCTGGGCCTGAAGACGCTAAAAGACCAGTTCAACATCATCCACAGAGACGTCAAGCCGACAAACATTCTTGTGTCTACAAACGGCACAGTCAAACTGTGCGACTTCGGCGTGTCGGGAAACCTTGTCGCCAGCATTGCCAAGACAAACATCGGCTGCCAGTCGTACATGGCGCCGGAACGGATCCGGTCCACTTCCTCTTTGGGCAGCGACGTCATTTCGTATACCGTACAGTCGGACATTTGGTCGCTGGGACTGACTATTCTGGAAGTGGCGAAAGGCATGTATCCGTACCCTCCGGAAACGTACTCAAACATATTTTCCCAGCTGTCGGCAATTGTGGACGGAGACCCGCCGACGCTTTCGGAATGGTCCGACTCGGCTGATTTCCTCGACGAATCGGGACATTATGCCGACGAGTTACTGCTTCGGGAAGAGCCGCGCCGGTTTTCCCCGCTGGCCAATAAGTTTATTAAGGCGTGTCTCAATAAGGATCCCGGGAAACGGCCCGACTACAGTCACCTGATGCAGCACGAGTGGGTGCAGCGGTTTAGTAAGCTGCATAAGGAGGGGCGGATAGATATCGGCCGGTTTGTGAAAAGCCGGCTGGAACAGAAGCAGCGGGGCGAGGAGGCGGCGGGGGCGGGGGCGGGGGCGGGGCCGGTGCCGGCACTGCATAGAGGCGGGCTGATGGGGGTGGAGACGGCAAGGTGAGGAGGGGAGGAGCTGCAGGGGTGTCAGTGGTGAGTAGGAAAGGCGGTATTGTCCCGCTGCCCCGCTTTATCCCGCTTTGCCCCGCGTTGCCCCGCTCTGACCCGCACTCGGTTTGAGTAGTACCCCGCTTTTCCCCGCTAAGCCCCTCATCAGTTCGATATAACCCCGCTTTGCCCCGCTTTGCCCCGCATTACCCCTCAATCAACTTCGCTTTCACCCCGCTCTGCCCCTCAATCAGTATCTTCTCCTCTATCTGCCTTTCTCTCTGAAAACACAAGAAAGCATCCGATGGACGGAAAATGCCGTTTGGGGTGTTCCTGTTATGTTCGGTTATCTGAAAGGAAAGAGGACGACAGCTTTACAGAGTCTCACAGATGAATAATCAGGACTTTAGTATACGACATGCATCACGTCTCTTCCCGACGTACGGGTAGTAATTCACACCTACTTAGTAATGGCTAATGTCGGCCTTTCAGTTCTCTGAAAGCAGCAGTTTTGGCACCAGGTTGACTGATCGGAAACCCGGGATGGTCGATATGATGGTTGACGGTGCCGAAAGAGGAAGGAGGGGCGGATCGGATCGGAACGGCGCGGATCGGATCGGCACTCTGAGAGATGCGGGTGTCGCATTCGAAAAGCGGTCATGTCCAAATCCTATGCCTAAGCCTTGGGTTTCTTCACTCCGAGTCTCTAGTTTGGCGCCTAACCTGGAAGCAACTGCTCTCATTTCTTCAATACTGTGACAGTGTGACGACAGTTTTACCCTGGAAGGTGTTGCAACCTGTGGAGGATGAATGGGTAGAAGGCTTCTTTTCCAGGTGGAAATTTCATGAGGAATGGAAAGGATATTGAGGCAAATCGTCAAAGGCGGAAATGAGGCGGTGCTGTTGATGTCGGAAAGGGATGCAGCAGCAAAGTGCTGAAGGTGGGATACGGAGGACAACTGGAGGACAGCTGAACTGCCGAAGTTATACTGGACGCGGAGTGGTAGAAAATGCCTTCTTTTACAAGGAGGGTGGATAGAAGAAGCAGCACGTGTCTTCCGTTGAATGAGGAAGAGAAAATGCAAGTTACCTTCCGTCACTGAAATTGTGGAAGGTTTCAACTATCGCCAATCATCGCCAATTGTCGCGAATATCCCCAACTGTCGTTATAGCCCTATCAGTTTTCATCTCACAACGATTCCTCCTTCACTTTCAGCAGGTCACAATATTATATATGACAATTTGTGAAGTACATCTGAGGAATGAAACGGAAATACTAAGAAGGCATATGAAACTCTCACAGTATTTCTCTTGTCCTGTAAATATATGATAAGAAAAGAGCCATTGATGTTTGCAGCAAGATAATTTGACCAGGCAGATTTGTTCTCCAGAATTGATAGAGGAATTTCTTCTCCTCAGTTTCAACTCTCAACAACACCAATCAAAAGCATTTTCTACTTTCAACATTCCCTATTCTCAATAGTGTGCGTCAAAATTACCTTTAGTGTCTGTATTCAGATAAAACCCATAAGCCAGGTTTAAAGAGACCATAATCGAGGTATCTAATACTCAAATCAACTCATCTCTTAATAGTAATTACTCACAGGTTTTATCTACTACTTCGCCTCAGTGATTTGCAGAAAATATGACTAGGAACAAAACACCGCCATTCTACAATAGAATCGCAGAAAAGCGGCGATCGAATAGTATCAGCTTTCAGTAGATTATAAAGAGAAGAAATATATTACATTCTGGAGAGGATTTTTGTATGAGATTAGAGAGGGTATTGCTGTATGAGAGTATGGAGGGAATTGGTACACGAAGTGTATGGAAATGTTTCAAGTGTGAAGTCCATTGGAATTTGCCGTTGCCAAACTCGACGACTTTCTGATACTTCCTTCCCTACTGCCTTTACCACTTGCCTCAGTCGTCTCAGGAAGGCCATAGTGTATTCACAGCCTGTAGCTGGGAACAGCCCGGGTAGTGGGACATTCAGGATAAAGAAAACGAGCCGTTCAAGCAGGTGGCAATTTCGTATACTCTCCAGGGGAAAGTGGAAGAATCTCGCAAATATCAGTTCAGAACACAACAGACAACCAAGCGGTAGGCTGCAATCTCAGCCACTGTGAATAGGCGATGCATAGCAAATGCAAATCAAATGCACATTAAACATATATAGCAACCAGACCTTCTCTTGACGTAGTAAGTAGGGGCACGGGCTAAAGCGGCTCTGCGGGGTAAGGCTAAAGTAGACGCGGAGGCCGGAGCGGAGGCCGGGACGGGCATCGGGACCGGATCGGAAGCAAAACCCAAAAGGGGTAATTCGGCCGAACGGGGATCGGTGAAGCAGGAAGCAGAATTCGAGACGGAGCACATTCGTTCAAATCCCTCTTCGGGAAGCCGTCTACCATTTTCCGATCTCCCTTGAAACACTCCGACAAGGATGTGTTTGACCTGAAGCCGGATGAATTTTATATTTGGACGAAATCACCCGCAAGTTCTCCGATGCCGCGTCGGCGTTCGGCTCGGCAACCCGAAGTCCGGCGTAAATATGTGGCAATATGATTTGTGAGTCGGTGCTGTAGGGTAATCAGAATGATGTAAGTAGTATACTTCAAGTAGTGTACCTGAAGTAGTATACTTTGAGTAGTATACTAAAAGAGGTGTACTTGAAGTAGTATATCGTTGACCAGCATATCGGTAAGAAAACTGTCGTTGATATGGTGGAAGGAAGGCTTGGGAACTGAGCTGTAGATGAGTTTCCTTTTCTTCCATTCTTGCTGATTATTGAGCGTTAGGTGTTAGACGCTTGGGTTTTCGCATAGGATGTTTGATGCTTGCGTTTGGGCATTCCCTGTGATTAAATTCCCATCCTCCGTCTTCCGTCTTCCGTCTTCCGTCTTCCGTCTTCCGTTTTCCCGCCTTCATCCCAAAAGCCAAGAGGCAACTCTGTTTTGCCAGCTGAGGCCAGGATGCTGTGAGGGTGGTTCTTCCGGTTCAGGCGATATAACAGGATACTAAAAGATAAAGAGGGGACTGTTAGTGAAACAAAGAACGAGGATCCACAGACCAAAAAGGAAAACGCTCAGTCTAAGGGAGAAGAGACTATTCCACCAGAAATCTAAAGGGGCATTCCACAATAACTAAAGAGATTCAATCAACGAGTGTCAAAAAGGCAACTCAACAGCACCAAAAGGTTCCATTTGCAGTCAACAACCATTTTGTATCTCTTTCATCGATAAACAGAACGAACACTTCACAAAAACAGAAACCCAACTCATAGACGGCTACCCACCCACCGCTTCCATCAATCCAGTGACCAAACTGTTCGGAACAGTTCGTAATAATTCAGAACTGATGAGTCCCACACAGCTCGGAGTATCTCGGAACAAATCCCACACAGGTCGAAATATCTCGGAACAAATCCCTCGGAACGTCGGATAGTCACAAACATCCGCACATTCGGCATACGGCTGCCTGGAAAGATTTGCTCCAGAGTTCCGTGTCCGTGTCGGTATACCGTATAAACCGGCCAACCCCCATCTCATCCCAAACCATCCCGCAGATTTCCCCTCCTTCCCAATTCCCAATTCCCAATTCCCAATTCCCAATTCCCGACTCCCAATTCCCAAAATCCCCCACCCCATTCATCCCTCAATTCTACTCACATTCCAATCGCCATACAGCATATTCTGCCTGGCATACTCATACAGCTGGTCGTCCAGCATCATATCCGCTTTGCTCAGCGGCTCGCCGTCCGATAACCCGTCCCCCTCCATACAATCGGAATAACTCGGGCGGTGAACACCCGAAGCGCCTAATAACGACGTGGTATCACTGGCGGGGAACTGCCGGCCGTTCCGTATATCCTCGGGCTCCGGCAGCCAGTATTTGCCCCGCCCGCCCTGGACATACCGAAGCCCCTGGTTGATTCGGCTCATGCGGGAACGGGACTCGGGGTGGTCTAAAACGGCTTCTACGGAGTCAAACTGCCGGTATCCGTATCCCTTGCCGAAAAAGGTATTGCGGAAGTCGGCAATCAGGTCTTTGCACCCTAATAGGCAATCCTTAGCGGCAAGTGTGGACGGCAGCCGAGCCGCCTTCCGCCGCATCTCCGGAGTGGCGTATTCCTTATAGGAGAACGCAAACGCATGCAGAACGGCAAACCCAACTAGCTCCACACACATAAGCGAGTTCTGTATTATGGCGGCAATGTTGTCTTTGGTGTAGTAGCCGACATCATGGATAATGCCGGCAAACTGCAGCAAAGAAAGGAGGAACCCCTGCCAGTAGGAAGCGAAAATAATCAGTTTGATGCACAGAAACTTCTTCAGGGGGTTGAACGGTTTCAGATCGTCTAACAGACAGTACCAAAACAGCGCTAGAGAATACAGCGAAAGGGAGACACTCAGATTGTACACAATGCTCAGCCACATGTACCCGCTTTTCAGGCCCAGATAGTTGCTTTGGTACGTGTTTGTAGACTGGCATACGATTATACCAATGCACAGAAACGGTTTAATCCATGTATACTGCAGAATGCCTCGCTTCACTGCCAGAAAGGAGTACGGATCGCTGATGTCGATCTTCGGGAAACAGTGGTTGAACGGGAACAGCAGCGGCTTCGGCAGGCGGCCCCGCGTAATAAGCAGAATGTTCCGCTCGCCCCCGAGCATTTTTGTGAGGAAGGAGAAGAAAGTGTAGATGACAAACGCCTCATATACCTCCTTTATAGGCTCGAGAACTTCCCCAATGGGGGAGTCAATCAGGTTGAACCAGGAGCTGAGCGAGTAGAGCGGCACCAGCAATTGGATGCGGACGACAAGCCGCTGGAGCATTGGTTTGCGGTAGTTGAGGAGCTGGAGGAGAATGGAGGAGAGGGAGATGACGCAGGCGAGGACGGTGCAGAGGGCGCATATGTTGCGGAAGATGGGGGGCACCCCGGAGATCCCGGAGACATCAGAGGTGCCGAAGGCACCGAAGGTGTTGGAGGGGTCGGAGGGGTCGGAGGGGTCGGAAGCGGAGATGCCGCCGGTCGGGCCGGAGGTGCCAATGGATGTGCTGACAGTACCGACAGATGTACTGGAGGTTCCAATGGACGGGGCGGTCAGTCCGGAAATGCTGACGGAGACGGAAGTGCTGAGGAAAGTGCCGAGGGCCGCCAGGCCGGCATGGATTCCCACAGTCATAGCCAGCCGCGGGGTTGAGAACAGGCAGGTGGCGTTCTGATCGGCAGTTTTTCCATTTGGTGTGAGGGTATTTGTGAGGGGAAATTGGGATGAGAGTTGTGATAGGAACTGCGATAGGAACTGCGGGTATATTCTAAAATTGCTCCGCTTACCCCGCTTACCCCGCTTGCCCCGCTTTGTTTTCCGAATTACTTGGGAATGTTGGAGATGAGTTGGTGATAGTATGATTTCCGGTATGAAGAACCGGAGACGATATAAGAAACACGGAGACTATGACCAAAGTGGGCACGTGATTTGGCACGTGAGTTGGGACAGCAGGCGGGAAAGGAGCTGGGAACGGCGGAGTCAGACGGCCAAGCTGCATAAGACGTTTTGATGAGTTTTGATGGCTTCGAATTGTGCTATTTTTGTCACTTTTGTTGGACTGGTAGTTGAGAAAGGCGGGGCGCGTCAAACGGCGCTTGGACCGCTGAGGCTATGCTCGGATGTCTAAGACAGCCAAGGTAGGAGGTATAAATGGGAGAGGCTACCTCTATGCTGCAAAGCAGGATTTGAGCTACCATTGTTTATTTCAAACTATTGAGCAATCAAACACTATCGGCTCATCCGCATCACCACTCATTTCTTCGCTCTCTATAACGCTTCTCACCAATCTGCCATCATCGCATTGCCCACCAACAGTTAATCCGATGAGCAACTTAATTCCCGAAATGTGGAGATGCAGCATAAGGTTTGGGGCCGGCTCTGTGTCCGTCATGGAAAACTGGTCTCAAAAGCAATTCAATCTCATTCATCATGATTGTTTCTCTGTTGGGTGCTTTTGGCAACTGTTTGTTGATATCAGAGAGTAATAGTAGGATGGTATGTCATGAGTAGTACATAATAGTGGAAGTTAGGCTGCCAATGTCGACTTACAACGACTGCCTCAAGTTACACTTTACTGCATACACGTGCGTTATCACTCACCTCAATAGGTAAGCAGCTCCACTGGCTGTGAAGCTCTGATTTTGATATCAGAGCTTCCATTTGGTCCAGAAAGCTCATCAAAACATAACCGGCCGTGTCTTCGGAGGTCCCATCTGTGGGAGGATGTTCCTGCTTGGTGCAATTGGTCTGCTGGTATGGATTTCCGGAATTTCGGTATGCTTTGGAGCTGGTGTAGCAGTCCACCAAACCATTGCCTCCAGAGCCCACTCTATCCTGCCTGATGATATAAAAGCTTCGAGGTTTTTACCGTACTATCTGGCAGGCTCATTCTTTCCTGATGCATTCTACAACTGTCTGGGACTGTCTTTACAATCTGAAGAGGCTCATTGGCTCCCATTTTTACTGCATGCTGTGAGGAGGTATCACTCAAAGTATGGCCAAATGCAAGATGAGCAAAACCCGGAATTGTTGAATGCTGGTTTGGGTTTCAAAGCGTTTCTGTATGGTGTATTGACACATCAAGTGGCGGACGTGTCCTGGCACTCTCTCTACATCTCTCAGGGTCTTCTTGAAATGATAGCAGCTTTGGATTTTGGCGGCTCAGAGCCTCAGGCCCATCAGTTTATAGACACTGGGGGAGACATGATTCTTATGAGCCGCCTGCTGGAGAATGACGATAATGGAGAGATCACTGCCTTTTTCACATCTCAGTGGGCCATACCTGCAGAGGATCTGTCGGCGGTTTATCGCGATATGGGTTATTCCGTTTCCACCAGGGCCATCAATTACTGTATGCTTGCTGGTCGGGCTGCTTTGAGAGGGGAACTGGTTTCTGCACCAGCTTCTAGTAGCTATTATATCACGCGATCTCCCTTCTTTGATGTGTTGCTGGACGATTACTATCTGGGAGGGCTGAATGAAATGACTGCCACTTCTCGGCATTGTATGAAGAGGTTCAGTGAATGGTTTAAAACACCGCCCGCGGAAGAAGTCAACCCTTGGACATTGTGTGGCGTGTTTCGGGAACATGTGATCAAGGAGCAGATGGACGACTCAAACGAATTAGCGAAGAGCCATCTGAATCCTCTGAGGTCAGATGACTTAGTGATATCAGAGGACACCATCTCTGGTGAGAAACTTCAAGATAATCAAAAGGAATCGAGGATCTCTGAAAGGCCTGAACAGACGCTGAAACTCTCAGAATCTCCGTCTGTTGTTCTGATCTCTCCTTATGTTCCTTTATCGGACTTTGGTAGTCACATAACTGTCGGTAAGTTCCTCGGCCAGGAGAAGGGATTCATAGCAGCGGTATCTGCTCCGTACGAGCCTTCTGCTGAAATCAGCAGGCTTGGTTCGGTGTACTTACTTCCTTTGCATGACTTTGATTTGAACATGACTGGCGACGGTACTGTGAGAGGAGAGACAACTGCACCTGTGCTCAACTATGAAGGTCCCGAGCATCTTCTCTATCCCGAGAGATACGGAGCTTCAACTGCATGCTTAAAACTCGCCGACGGATCAGACGATATACTGGTTGTTTCCAGTCCAGGAATTTCGAGTCTGAGTTTTTATAGGGCCGATACTCTTCTCCTGAGAATACCTGGATATATGATAGATAATACGTTTGATCAGTATGGACGGACTGGCCCTGGTGTTAAGGAACTCGGTACCTCTTTGCTGGTATTTGGTGACAACTTGCTGGCCATTGCCGCTCCTTACGCTGATGGAAAGTCTACTAAGGGTACAGTGCCACATATTGGAGCCGTCTATGTTCTGAAAAATGTGTCTCAAGGCCTGAGTATTGGCTCTGAGGTTATTGAGGTGCTGAAGTTGACGTATCCGGAAGCAGGAAATGAAGAGAACAGCCGATACAGCGAGTTTGGATCAGCCACTACTACAGTTGGCAGTTATCTGATAGTATCAGCAATCGGGATTGGGAAAGTGTTCATCTACGACTCTCAAAGTCTGCAGTTGTTGTCTGAGATTTCCTCCTCAACTGGACAAGAGGAGACTCCAGAATCGGATCGCCAAAGTGGCAAAATGGGACTTTTTGGCTACTCTCTTGCTGCAGGAAACTGTAATGGGATAGAGTGGGTTGCAGTGGGGGCGCCCTATGTAAATGCGGGCGAGTTTTATATCTACAAACTGGTTGCAGGACATCCAGAGAAAGTGACAACGGTCAAGGGAGCTGCTGAAAGTACTGCTTTTGGATATCATTTAGCTGCCTATAACGGCTGTGAGCTTTATAGCTGTTCCCCGAAAGCATTCTCGGGTCTGGGGGCTGTTTGGCATTTCGATTTGACCTCTCTGAATCGCTGGAGTGACGATGGATCTGTACAGTCTGCAAACTTGCTGGTAAAGGGAAATCAGCCACCGTATTCCGGGTTCGGCAAGACCATATCAGTTGTTCCGTACGTCGAAGACTCACAAGGGGATAAGGAAGCACAACCAGACAGCTGTCGTATACTTCTGGTTGGAATACCTGAGTACGGATACTCAGAAATGATCTCCGATAGCAGCAAGCTTACCGGTGGCATGGGAATTTACAGGGTGGGTTGTGAGTAGGTTGCTCGGCGGGCAGCAAACTAGAACGTTACTTGAGGGGCAGTGGAATACTGGGTTTACTGGATTTATTGGCATTGGAATGAATAGGCTAGACATGGTATTGAGGGATATATGATACATTTAATCGGAAATTTGATGCAAAAAAAAAAAAAAAAAAAAAAAAAAAAAAAAAAAAAAAAAAAAAAAAAAAAAAA
>JAKTWI010000575.1:0-14238 GCA_030561065.1 Sporopachydermia cereana | reverse complement strand
AAACTGCTCCGAAAACAAAAATTAATGGCCAAATCCAAATGTACTTTTGGCCGGCAAGAAGTATTGACTTTTGGCCACACCCCTGAAAAGGACACATTACTCCTCGGTTAGCATTCCCAATATTGCCATCTCGCGATCATTTCTCCTTTTGTTGAAGATCTTTTGAACCACCCCCTGGACTTCACGTCTCGTCTCAGTATCTGTCTCTTGACCTCCCCCCGTTTCCTGATTAGTTGTACACCCAGCCACCCTTTGGGCTATCCGAGTTTTACCAAACGGGTCATTTCAATACTTCATAAACACTTCACTTGCTACTGCCTGGAGAAAAGTGAAAAAGAACAGGCAAACAATAAAGAACGTCAAAACGAAAATTATCCACCTTGAAGGATAAGTTTAATTCATCTATCTACCGATCAATCTCTGATACTGAAACCGACGTCTGTCACAAGGTACGTTTGCTTCCATCGTGTGAACCAAGAATGAATCCAAACACGTATATGGGAGCCATAAGAACAATGAACCTACGCCACACCATATCGAGCATCACACCTAGCATCACATCAAACCCATCCGATATCGCAGTGTGACGAATTGCATATTATTCTACATTTGGATACTATTGAACAACTATGGAACCAAAATGACCTTTTGATCAGCCTCTGAGGTGGACCCCTGGGACCTGGTCCCCTCAAGCTCTACTGGCTATATATGTTTCAAGATTGTTGCTGGCCCATATCAGCCATATCAGCGAGTTGTTTTGGGTCATGGGTTTTTGCCATCTAAGAGCCTGGATGGCGTTTGACCGTCATGGAAAATAATGTTTATGAACATTGCATTTGGTCGGCGAGGCGAAATTGGGTACTTTTTATGCAGACCCTTTAGGTGCGGATTCTGTCGGATGTACCATTTTTCAGTTTCCTGTGCCTTTTAACAGTGGAAACACGGTTGAATATATGCTGCTTCGGGTGTACTGGAAGATCTCTCTACCGCTATAGCTGGGAGCAGCATTTCCGTGAAAACACTGAAGGTTAGTCGTTCACTATACCCGGGAACATTTGACGCCTTTTGCGCTCAGTGAATGATGACTTCAGTCAGGTGCCAAAAATGCACGGAAATCTCAGGAAACTCACCGGAGTTGCTTTTCGACGAACATGGAAGGGATACTGTTGTTTTTTGGATGCATGCCGCAGAAGAGGCATCAAGTCGGGCTTTGAATGTATTGGCTGTTTGTGCGGTCTATGTGATTGGTTGTAGCTCAAATTTGCTCGTGTCGGATGGTTCAGGTTCAAAACTCGACTTTCATTATGTGTTTTGAGATACTTCTTGGGTTCCTGGTATCAGATCACTCTGTCAATGAAGACATCAATTCTAACAATTCAGTGTTTGGAACGACTCATATACCAAAACATAATATCTAGCAAAAATGTCTCACGAAGGTGAAGAAGAACTCCTTGACTACTCCGACAGCGAGGATGTCGCCGTTCCCACAACCACCGAGACGGCCACCAAAGAGGCTGGTGAGAGCGCTGATGGAGGTGACGACAGTACTAAGAAAGGAAGTTACGTCGGTATTCATTCCACTGGTTTCAACGATATGCAGTTGAAGGGTGAACTTCTCAGAGCTATCGCTGACTGTGGTTTCGAACATCCCTCTGAAGGTAAGTAAACAGACGTTGTCTACGTTTATTTGAGGAAGTCTTTACTAACTTCACAATCAGTTCAACAAAAATGTATTCCTCAGGCTGTTTCCAACAGTGACATCTTGTGTCAAGCCAAATCTGGTCTTGGTAAGACTGCCGTGTTTGTCCTGTCTACATTGAACATGGTTGATCCTGTTCCGGGCGAGGTCTCAGTGATTGTTTTCTGCCATACCAGAGAACTGGCCTTTCAAATCAAAAACGAGTATATCAGATTCTCCAAGTATCTGCCTGAGATCAAGACTGCTGTCTTTTACGGAGGTACCCCTATCTCCAAGGATATTGAGATTCTGAAGAACAAGGACACTTGCCCTCACATCGTTGTTGGTACGCCAGGTCGTTTGAATGCCCTGGTTCGTGAGAAATATCTCAAGTTGAACAACCTGAAGGCCTTCGTCATTGATGAGTGTGACAAAGTCCTGGAACAAAACGACATGAGAAGAGATGTACAGGAAGTTTTCTTCCACACTCCTACTGCCAAGCAGGTCATGATGTTTTCTGCCACTTTGTCCCCTGAGGTGAGACCTATTTGCAAGAAGTTCATGCAAAACCCACTGGAAGTTTATGTTGACGACGAGACCAAGCTGACCCTGCACGGTTTACAGCAGTTCTACATCAAACTCGAAGAAAGGGAGAAAAACGCTCACTTGAGTCATCTCCTTGACACTATCGAGTTCAACCAGTGTATTATTTTCGTCAATGCCACTTCTCGTGCCACCGCTCTGAACAAGCTGTTGCGCGATAATGGTTTCCCTTCGATCGCCGTTCACTCTGGACTGCCCCAGGAAGAAAGAATTGCCGCCTACAAGCTGTTCAAGGACTTCAAGGTGAGAATCTGCATTTGTACTGACGTCTTTGGCAGAGGTATTGATATCGAGAGAATCAATTTGGCTATCAATTACGACATGCCCACCGATGATGACCAGTACTTGCATCGTGTCGGTAGAGCTGGTAGATTCGGTACCAAGGGTCTGGCTATCTCTTTCATTGCTACTGAAGAAGATAAGGCCATCTTGGACAAGATTCAAGGCCGCTTTGAAGTCACTGTTGCACCTTTCCCCGAAGAGGGTGTCGACAGTGCCACCTACTCGAACAACTAAGCCTTGCATTCCCGCAGCTAATTAATTATTTGTTGTATTCTCTATGTATCAATCAGTAAATGTTATAGTATATGAATTTGTCCTATATTCAGTCATTTCTTTGATTCTTCATCCAGTCAATGATGATAAATGTTGGTAGGCCTTTTGTTTCACATGCGATTTCATCACCTTTTTTTGTGATCGCGGATTCGCCACAGATTGGGTCGTCGTTATTTGTGGCAGCAGAATTACAAACATTGAAACAAAAATGTTGTTTACATCATGCTAGAGATCTTAAAGGTGAATACAATGGGGTTGAAGAGCACTCGGAGTGCTTGTTGTATCGTGAGATCGACTTTATAGGATCGAGAAGCTGCAGAATCAGTCCTGTGATCGGAATACCACTGCACTCGTTCGAAACCCATAAAGATGTTTGGAATCAATATGTTCATAGCCACCAGTCTGGCCATGGTGCTAGGTGTGGCTGCTGTAGCTACCAGTTCGTATTCTACTCGGAGAGTCTCATTGTAAATACTGGTTATGATTTTCAAAGCTCTACTAACACAGGAGATCACACATAGTTGTTACTGTGCTTCCGTTCCTTTTCGTTGCCTTAGCAATGGCAGTGCTGGCTGCGTCAGTCGCATCCGTACTATACATCGGTTTCAGAGCAGCGTACTCGAAGGCATCATTCTCTAGAAGATTAGCTAGACAGCTACAAAGTGCCATCCAAAGAGTCTATCAACTGGGACTGAACAGAAGATTCAGCGGCCCCACTACAGAAAATCAGGTATCCACTGCTGCAGAAGCTGAGTTGGAGCCGAGTCAGGTGCAACCTTCTGATTCTGCAGCCATCGAGCCGCAATCCGCCAGCGTGATAGGATCTGATTCTACATTGATCTCGCCAGAGCAATCTGCGGAAGTGGGTCCCTCAACGTCATTTCGTTGATTGAAGTGAATCCTTATGAACATCTAAATTGTTCTCTGGATCAGTCTTTGTTGGGGAGATGGAGGGACATACAGTTGGCCCACCGTCTCCTCGTGCTTCTTAAATCCAGACATTGCTCATTATCTGCTACTTATACATCATTTCTATCTATCTGTCCATCACCTTCATTCCAGTCTATCTGTATAGAGAAATCACTCAAGAAACAACTTCGGGTATCCTCTCGTTACAGTGTCCAAAGAAGGACCCTGTTGATGTTTGGGTGCTTTACTAAGTAGGTGATATAAAAAATTTGTTTGGCAGAGAAAGATAAGAATCATCAGGTGTAAAGTGAAACAGTTTTAGTGAAGGTTCTATGGGAAAAGTTGCTGGGAGTGCAAAATTTACGACACCAGACACCTTGAGACTCAGAACTTACTTCGCTAGCCACCTGAAAGAAGCTTTAGCAACCCATTTCACCATCATACACTGAAATGTCGGAGGATCAACCTATGGCCGATGCGCCTGAAGTGCAGGAGGAGGAAGTCGTTGAAGAAGAATTCATAGATAAAACCAAAATCAAGCTGCTACCGACGGGCTACAGCGAAGATGGAACTGCGGCATCTTTCCAAATCAAAGAAGAGGACCACACATTGGGCAATGCTCTGCGATATATGATTATGAAGAACCCAGAAGTTGAGTTCTGCGGTTATACTGTGCCACATCCTTCTGAAGCCGTGATGAATCTGCGGATTCAGACCTACGGTAAAATCACAGCTGTTGAAGCGCTCAACAAGGGCCTTGACAACCTCATTGAGCTGTGCGACCATGTCGAGAGCAAGTTCAGTGACAGAATCACAGAGGG
Organism: Sporopachydermia cereana; assembly: GCA_030561065.1. Lineage (NCBI taxonomy): Eukaryota > Fungi > Ascomycota > Sporopachydermiomycetes > Sporopachydermiales > Sporopachydermiaceae > Sporopachydermia > Sporopachydermia cereana. The sequence continues at coordinate 9,672 of JAKTWI010000575.1, read as the reverse complement.
CAACTTCGCCACAGTCGAACCATGATGGACCTCATCATCAACCCAGTACTGTCCTTTGGCTTCTTGCATGCACCAGGGCCTATGCCTGCCTGTTCCGAAGGGAAAAGCGCACAACAAACCATTCATCACAATCTGTATCGGGCCCCCAACTACATGCCGCACCTTCTCTCTCAGCTCATATGCCAGCACGCCCATCCTCTGCATAACGGTTCAGTCTCACAGCACCTTCTACTTATATCTCACCATGATACCTTCAATGTACATTAACTGGCAAGAACTCCATTATATTCCTATATTCCGTAGCTACAGAAATCATCCCTCCCTACCTTCTCATCATCTCTTCTCTCTAACTTCATATTTCGTGATTACGTTATCTCATTCTTCTAAGTCTCTCATCCCGACTGGAAGCTCCAGACCAGCTCACTCTCTCCATAAAACATTGAAATGATAAACAGAAATACTTTCCTTTCTGACCAATAAACCACTCCACTACAAAGATAATACTCCTCAAATCAAAGCCTCCAAAACCCCTTCACCCCCGCGCATCCCCCGGCTGCCATCAACAAGGCACGTCGCCGGCTCTTCCAAACGCGTCACAGCCATGGACTTTCTGGCAAAGGCCATCAGCTCCGTCTCTCTCAAAGGCGTGACGCTGCCTTTCAGTCTCGACAAGAAAATACACTCGGCAGGAACCCGGACGGACTACGGGTCCCGCAGCTTCAGCTGCCAGTGGAACATCTACCACGGGAAAAAGAAGGATGACGGGAGAGAATGTACTGTGTTTGAATTCGAGCTCAAAACTGCGTCCTCCGCTCAGGCCTTGCTGGCCCGAAACGCGTTCCGGAAAATACGGGCTACTCGGCTGCCGGGCGTTTTGACGCTCCTCGACACCTACGAAACAGAGTCCACGCTATACATTGCCACTGAGCCTGTAGAGCCGCTGGTGGCTGTTTTGGAAACCACGCCGCTCGGCTCTTCTGCCGGCCAGTTGGTAGCGGGCATTCACATGATTTCCACTGCTGTCAAATTCATCAATGTGGAAGCTGCATCTGTCCATGCGAATTTGAATCAAAGCAGTGTTTTTGTGACCAAGTCGGGAGAATGGAAACTGTTCGGCTTTGAGCTGATGACCGCAATCAATCCCACTATGGGACAGAGCGCCTCGGAACTGGACCAAGTGCTTTTCCGCTACAGCAGCACCGTTCCGGAATTCCACTCCCGGATACCGCCGGAAGTGGCCTCGAGCGGCATAAACTCCATACAAAAGCACCTGACGCTGATAGATTCGTGGATGCTGGGGTTGTTTATCTACGAGCTTTTCTACGGCCATCTCCCGCCGGCACCAAACCAGCTGCTGAGAGTCGACTCCCGCATGCCGTCTAATCTCCAAAGTGCATACAAACGGCTTGTGCAGTCCAACAGTGCTAAAAGATGTACAGTAGAAGCCTTTCTAAAGAATGGCGAGCGGCCTGGCCTCGCGTCTCATTCCCAATTCGACGGCTATGGCTACTTCATGACCCCGCTTATACACTGCTTTAAAACCGTCAAGGAGCTTCAGTTACTGTCGGAGGAACAGCGCATTGAGTTTTTCGACGAGGTATGCAATCTGGTCTCATTGGCCCCGCAGGACGTACCATTGGGGTTTTTGAAATATGCCATAGTGCCAGAGCTGCTGAAACTGTTTGAACAGGAGAAGTACCAAAATCAGCAGGTTTTGGTGTACATACTGAGGCTGGCGGCGTTTCTGCTTTCCTCTCCTGGTCCTGGCCTCGACTCAGGTACAGCGGCTTCTGCCCCTCCCCAATCCTCTCCTGAGCATTTGGAGATCAAACGGCTCATTGCCCCCGTGATGGTGAAAGCGTTCACAGTTCCAGATCGGGCAATTCGGGTTCTGCTTCTCCAAAGCCTGCCTCTGTTTATTGAGGCTCTGACAAGGAATGAGGTGTCTGATAAGGTGTTCCCTGCCTTAGCCACAGGTTTCTCCGATACGATTGCAACAGTGAGGGAAGAGACTCTTAAGGCTATTCCTATACTGGCCCCCAAACTCTCAGACCGCATTCTGAACAACGATCTTTTGCGGCATTTGGCGCGTCTGCAAAACGATCCCGTGCCCGAATTGAGGACACAAACAATCGTGTGTTTGTATGAGCTGTGCAACTATCTCAGCCAAAGCACCCGTGTCAGTGTGCTGGTCACTGCTTTCTCCAAATCAATGAAAGACACCAACCCCACAACCCGGGCAGCAGCAATGCAGGCTTTTGGGAAATGCATTGAGGTGTTCAGTGCAGATGTAGTGGCGTCCAAAGCTATTGGGGCCATTGCCCCCGGGCTACTGGACACACATAAGTATGTCCGGTCTGAGGCGGAAAAGGCGTTCAGTGCTGCTTATCAGAAGATCCAGGCAGCGGCAAGGGAAATTCCGGACACCGAATTGGAAGACAGCACTCTGGCAGAGTCTCATGAGACGGGTATTCTGACAGACTCTTTTGCCAAACCCGCTGCGTCTCGGCTGGGCTCCAATCTGGCCAGTTTTGCTCTTAATGGTCTGTCCAAGGGGCTGAATTCTGTTGTCGGACAGCTGGACTCCTCTTTTGACGACAATGCAGCAAAAGCGGGGCAAACTTCGGGTTCTGCCTCTGTGTCCCCGTTCCCATATGCGTCAGCCAACGCAAGCACAAGCTCACTTTTCACCAACTTTGGTGTCAGTCAAGGAAACACTGCTCTCAACTCAAGTCGGGCTGGGGCAATTGGGAAAGCTGTGGCTGGAGATTACCTTTCTGGAAATGACCCTACAGGACTTGGGACCGACTTTGTTGACAGTGATCCTGAAGTTGATGAGTCCTGGGGGTTTGATGACGATGATGACGTGGTAGACAAAGGGGCACCAAAAGTGGCGGCGGGAGGGTCTTCCAGCACTACAAATGTAAAGCATACAAATAACAGTCTGAAATTAGGAGGCGGGGCTATCAAAACAAAGGGAAACCCTTTTGATGCGACATCACAAGCATCTGCTAAACGTACAGCAGCAGGTGGGAATACCAAATCAGCATTGAATCTCAATATCCCTGTGGATGAAGATGGATGGGGAGACGAGTGGTAGTTGGATTTGAAATGAGTTGTGCCTACGTTGATTGAAGAGAATGATTACTTAGGGACATTGTCTAGAGTGATAATGTCTGGAGTGATTGGAAAGAATATCTTCAGTTGCAGAACTGAGCAGTTTTTATTACTCTGGCGTCTCAAAAACAGCTTCAGCAGCTAAAGAATAGCCTCAAAAGAGCTCTGCAAGAGCAGCAAAAACCTCCCTATCGTTTCCAAGTCCTTTAACTCTTCTATGCCATCTGCGAGTGACCCCAAAGGTAGTTAGGTCTATAAGATTCAAAGCAATATACCAGTACAAATGATCCCGTCCAATATGAAGTAGAAAGCGCATCGAGTGAGTCCATTTTCACATCATGCAATCCACATGCATGACCCGCCCATAACCAAGACAATCATTGCTCAAGCAAAACAATCAGTATCTGTTGTTCACCGGAGTCTCATTGCTCCCAGTCCATCTGGCACTACTTCTGCCACCACCATAGCCGCCGCCGCCACCGTAGCTGCCCCGGCCGCCACGGCCACGGCCTCTTCCGCCACCGTATCGGCTGCTGCCGCCACCGTAGCCACCTCCGTAGCCACCTCCGTAGCCACCCATGCTTTCCAACTTGGGGTCAATGTCCTGTTTGGCTTCACGGAGAATCTTCAGCAGATCACGAGTCTGCTTGGCATTGGCCTCAGTGAAGAAAGTAATGGCAGTACCCTTACTTCCAGCACGTCCGGTACGACCAATTCTGTGGACGTAGTCCTCGCTGTTGCCCGGGTAGTCGTAGTTGAAGACGTGAGTAACGCCCTTGACATCTAGAGTAAATGCATATTAGTAACTTGTCTTCCAGACAGTCTGACAGTGGTAGAGAGTGTGATGAAAGGTAGAATAGCTGAGAGTCTACGAAAGAAGCGGGGTTTGTGATGAGATGCAAGGAGAGACAAGAGAAAGAAAGGAGAAATGGGAACAGCAAATGCCGAACGCAACTAGTAGAGAGACATGAAAGAGTGAGAAAATGATAGATAGATAGGAACCGGCGCTGGAATTTCAAAATCGTGAAAGCATCCAGTTGAACAAGGTGCATGAATAGTAATCCTCATTGAGGCATACCTCAACACATGTCCAATTTGAACCAGCCTTCACAGTTCGAAGCTTCCAGAGCTTGAGTCCCATTTGTATCTGCTCATCATTTCTTCAAAGTTTCTCCTTTGCAAAAATCAACATGGAACACCCGACATCCAACCAAAAAGTCAAAGAGCAAATCATTGCATCTTTATTCTGAGCCCAGCCCGGTCGGAGAGCGCAACCAACGACGTCTCTCCGAACCACTTCAACTATACACTGTACTATCAACAAGGCAATTTTCCATGACTCGGTGAAAAGAATCAACGGCTAAACATTTTCTTCCTGTTACTGCTCACTCCTCTTATGGAGAAGATTGGCTCATCAGACAACTAATCCGAGAGTCAATTATGGCTCATTTCAAACCATGCGGCAGTTGTCAAAGGATAATGCACTAGGCTCAACGTCTAAAGCCGTGCAGATTCCCCTGATAAAAGAAAATCCAAGCCCATCTCATATCTTTTCACCTAGAACGACCTTTGGTTTGTTCATTCATATCCTGATATTCTCCTTTACAGTCATCCAACACATGCAAGCACGTGCGGGGGTCACACTTTTCAGTGGTTGCCCAAATGACTGAGAAGAAATGCATTCAACTCACAACCAAAGATCAAGCACTTTCACTTCCCTTGTTGATTGACAATGTTTTGTTTCAGCTTTCAGACGACATTCCACTTTGTCTGGATTGGATTCGGGTATCTGTTGATTTCATCAAATCATAACTCTCTACATTAGTGCGCGAAATGAGACTCTCTGAGATACCTGATCCCAGCAAATCACTTCCGCTTCCAATTCTAACTTCACCAAGATAGTATCACTAGGGTATCAAAATGCAAAAAAAAATCTAACCGCACAAACCCAAGCCATCGTAGAAATGAACCAGCATTTCTCAATCAAAACCAAACGGCTAGACCAAAAATGCAAACGCAGTTAGTAATACTTACCAATACCTCTGGAAGCAACATCGGTAGCAACCAGAATAGGAGATTTACCAGTTCTGAATTCACCCAGAACCCAATCTCTCTCTCCCTGGGCCTTGTCACCATGAATAGCCAAGGCAGGGAATCCCTCCTGACGGAGATATCTTGTGATTTCATCAGCAACACGTTTCGTCGACGTGAAAATCATGCACTTGAAGTCCTTGTCTTCATTCATAGCAGGCTCAAGGTATTTCAACAGCTTGTCGCGCTTCTCGAATTCCGACACGACTTCCACAATCTGCTTGATGTTGTGAGAAGCAGCCAAATCCAAAGAACCGATGTTGACCTGAATGTAGTCCTTCAGGTAGTCGTTGGCAAGTCTCTGCACCTCCTTAGGCCAAGTAGCAGACCACATCAGAGTCTGTCTGTCGGGTCTGATTTGATCGACAATCTTTCTGATCTGAGGCTCGAAACCCATATCCAACATTCTGTCTGCTTCATCCAGAACCAAGTATGTAACTCTTCTCAAGTTGGTTTTGCCAGATTCCAGCATATCAATCAGTCTACCAGGAGTGGCAATCACAATTTCCACACCTCTGGAAAGATCTCTGATCTGAGGACCTCTGGGAACACCACCATAAACACATGTGTTCTTGATACGGGAAGAGCGGCCAAACTTGTCACATTCTTGTTGAATCTGAACAGCCAATTCTCTGGTGGGAGCCAGCACCAAAACAATAGGACCATCACCAGGAGACAACAGAGGCTGAGCATTGATGTGCACAATAGCAGGCAAGCAGTATCCCAGAGTCTTACCAGAACCAGTAGAAGCAATTCCAATCAGGTCTCTTCCGCTCAAAGCCATAGGCCAACCCTGAGACTGAATGGCAGTAGGGTTAGGAAAACCCTGCTTCTCAATCTCCTTCATAACATAAGAGGGGAACCCAGCTTCTTCAAAAGTCTGAACAGGATAAGGTACATCCCGGCCTTTCACAGTCATGGAGTGCTTCTTTCTGAACTCTTCAATCTCAGCAGGAGATCGGCTGGAAACAGACTCAGCCTCGTGGTAAAAGTTCTTCTCAAACTTGGGCAAACTCTCCAAATCCCATTCTTGTTGCTTCAAACCGGATCCCATATTACTCATACGGTCTCCACCACGATCAAACCCACGGTCGCCGCCACGGTTCCAGCGGTCTCCGCCACGGTCGCCTCCTCTGTAGTCGTCCCGGCCGCCGCCGTAACCGCCACTTCGGTCTCTGTTAAAGTCGTAACTTCTGTCGTTGTAGGACATTGTGATGGAATTCTTTGCTGAATTTGTGGAACAGGTCTACTATCTTTCCAGCCACAGATGTTACAGTGTACTTTCCGAGTCCCACTTGAAGATTCCAAAACTTCGTTTGCAGTCTATGAAGTAAACAACATGTTACGTCCTCCCAGTTCCTTATAAAGTACGCGAAAGTGAAGGGTTTTTTCGCCCTCAGTTCACGAAAATTTTTGCTGTGAGGCGTGGCTTCCCTGTTGGGTAAACAGAATTTCCCGATTTGTACGTTTTGGGCTGCTTCTGGGTATGTGTGTCCTGTTATGGGACGCCTGCCATTTTTGGACTTTTTCAGATGAGGTAATCAGTTTTTCATCCGACAAACATTTTTCCGTTTTGTCACCGAGAAGGAAAAGATGTTATAGGTGGAGAAGAATGAAGGGAGATAAAAAGGTATTAATGTTGGATATATTTGGGGCTAGTAGGTGTATTAAGCGTGATCTGAGGTACGTGTTTGGGTTTTGGCATTTGGAACGTGAGAGTTGGTACCACAGCGATGACAAGCCACAGCCGAAAGACACTGCAGGAGCTACTGGCGGCCGATGTCGATGCGCTCGACGAACAAATGGATGTAGAAGAGAATTTGGAAGGAGAGACCGGGGACAATGGGGATGACGGCAGTGAGAACAAGCAGCCTCTTTCCGAGAATCTGTGCGTTGAATGTGGCGATATGCCCCGGGAGCTGTTCTGTCGGAACTGCGATGAGCCCTTCTGCAAAGTGTGTTTTGAATTTCTCCACCGGACTGGCAAAAGGACGGAACACGCTGTGGTGATGGAAGCTGTGGAGGACTCCGGGAAAGAAGATAGCGAGAGTTTTGTTCCGTATGCCAGCAAAGAAGCGAAGGAGAGAGCGCAGAAGGAGGCCGAGCTGAAGCTGGCCAAAGAGGTAACCGCCGAGATTGATGAAACGCCGGCGGAAGATGAGTCTGAAGCCGAAGCTTCGGGGCGGCCTTTGGCTACCTCTGTCATAGAGAAAATTGCCGAGGCGGCGAAGTATGTGCCGCTGAGACTGACGGCGGAAGAAAGGCAGCTGATGAGACTGCTGGAGGCGGCTTTGAACGTCTCCGAGTATACCGACAGAGTGGATATAATTGCCTACTCCAGTAAAACTAAGAGAATTGTGGCGCAGCTGAAGGAGATATGCTCCATTTTGGCCGGTTTGGTGGTGGCGAGCAATCTGAAAATAGGTCAGGAACTGCTAGTGGAGAAAAACTTCCACGACAATGCTCAGTGGTATAAGAACATCTTTGAGCTGGGGCGACGATATAAAATCATGAACCCTGAGAAGATGCGAGACACTTATGGTAAACTTATCTACATGATCATGGACTCTCGGCTGCCGGAGGTTGAGGAACATCTGGAGTTTGATTTCTACAAGCCTATTGTCACAGTGTACTCGTTTCTGAGAGGCGATGAGACAAGTATTAGTGAAGAAAAACGAGAGCGCCGGTTAGCTTTGCTGAAGGATGAACACATCATCTATGCCACGGCCGAGATTGTGTCAGATGGCAAGCCCAGAGCGGTTATCAGCCGTGAAATACGGCAAAAAGAAAAAGCTATTGAGTATATTGCCTCGCATTATTCCGGATCGCGCACTGGCCTCTCCAAGGAAGATATAAGGCAAGCTCTCTACTCTCTGGGAGATTATCATGCCTACATCAACGCCAACGCCAAGCCAGTAAAACGGATGATCCAGAGGTTAGAGTCCTATTTTGAGCCTCAGTTGAGCGCTGAGGCGTCAAAGTTCTCATTAGCCATTGCCTACGGTCGAGGAGGTGCCAGACTTTCCCACGATCACGAAAGACAGTACTATTACGTCAGACAGTCCCTGTCGCTGTGGTCCATCATTATGAGAGACATGATAAAGCTGTGGTTTCTAGCTGACGAGGACCTGCTTGCCAACTCCGACAGATACAGACTTTTGAACACGGGCCAGGGTCTCAACAGAGTAAAGTCCTGTCCTCTGCTAAGCCGGGCTATGCATCAAATCATCAGCGAAGCCCGAAGGCGCAATGGTTCCTGGATTGGGAGCAGTGTAGTCCATCTGGGTGACCACGCTGTGCCAAACGGTCTGTTCTTTCTCGACAAATACGTCCAGGTACCCAAGATCCTCAATCCTATTGACTTGGTCCTCAAGTCCATTGAGGCTGAGAAGGACCCTAATGTATTGGAGTACATTAGCAGGCAGTTCGGCTCCAAGGATCTGCTTCAGAAGCACATCCTGGCCGATTTCTTCAAACACGGGTTTGACGGATCTGGGGCCGACAATTTCTACGATGCCGGCTCCTGTATCGATGGCCGGCTCACCAGCGCTTGGAACTGGACAAACACCATTTCCAAGAAGAGCTATTACAAGATATTTTTGCTCTGCGGGTTCATTGGTTTCAATGGTATCGAGGGATTCTAATCTGCATTATCCACTGCTCTCATACATCTCCATACAGTTTATAGATTTCATACCAGCATATATTCCATCAATCAATGGATTAAGTACACATCAACCCTTTATGTTCGGATAAGTTCACGTATCATTGAACTTTTCACCTTCCTCGGGTCCAGACCGCTGCTTCCCGATTGAGTAATTCCCGGGATCATCTGCATCTCCATCATGTTGCATCATCCTGCAGTTACATGCATTTATATGCAGGGAGTGTCCCATGTGAGGGTGTACTGTAATTAGGGAGGACGACTAGCAGCTGAGATAAGGGCATACGATTGGGATAATGAGAGCAGCCAAATTTGAAGGAAGTCCAGCTCAGCAGGCTTATGACTTCTAGTTTAGCTCTTTCAAAAAAATAAAACACAGTAAAGCTTGATTGTTTGCTTTCCCTGAGTTTGGTTCATTTCGCCGAAACACTCTCAATGATATTACAGTTTCCTGCAAGATCATGCAATGTTCTGCACAGGTTACATGTTTGCTGCGATTATCGAAACCCAAACTGCTCATCAGCCTCACCAGAAGTCAGTTGCAACAACAGGTGCCCCTCAGAATCGATGTTGCAAGTTTCGGCAGTGACGTGCATTGGCATTGATGTTTTGCGGCTAGATTCTGGCAGTACAACTCTCGTATCTCTTTGTCAGCATCTGATGTTTTATGAATACAATGCTCGAAACTCAATCTACCTGCATCTCCACAAGCTATGCACATACGTTGATGAAAAAAAGCTGCAGCGGCAGGTGGATAGTTACTTTACTATGTACATGTAAATGAAACATGCTTTCTGCAT
>JAKTWI010000572.1:0-14274 GCA_030561065.1 Sporopachydermia cereana | reverse complement strand
CTCGTCGTCAGAGTCAGCAGGAGGAGCAAACTTCTTCTTCCACTGCTTGCCATACTTCTTCCAGTGTTTCTTCTGTTCCTTTCCGTAGTCCTTCCAAGGGTTAGAAGGAGCAACAGAGCCTTCGCCAGACTGGTCAACCAGCTGCGCCAACTCCTCCTCAGTAAAAAGCTCAGAGGAATCGTACTTATCAATAGGCTCGGCAGACTTGTACAGATCCAGAGGAATCTCGCCAATGTAGGCCCGGTCGCCAAATCCACCCAGCAAGTAAACATGATCCACCTCAAACTTGGTCCAGTGAGTGGGGTGGACAGGGTTGCCCGGCAGCCAGCCAAAGGCATCAGGGTGTCTCTTCAGGAAGCAGGCCTGGGCCTTGGCAATCTCAGCTCCGTCCTCCAAATCAACGAACCTGCCGGAAAGAGAGATACGGGGGGAGCCAGCAGGAGACTCGATGATTGCGCCAGGGTAGTGGACGTCCACTCTGTCGTTGATGGGATGGTCGCCCACCCGAATGGACAGCGTGGCAGGAGAGCCGCTGGCAATGTTTCTGAAAGAAGTGCCGATATCAACAGCCAGCAAGTAGGGAGAGCCCTCGTTGTTGCAGTCGGCATAGTACTCAACAAAAGACACGGGCTTTCCTTCCAGCTCGCCCTTCTGCTGGACAGTGGCAATGTTGGCCAGGGACTCTCTCAGCACCAGAGTCCGGGCCTCGCGAGCGGCCTCTTCCACAGGCACGGGGGGCTGCCATTTGGGCACAGGAGAAGCCACAGCCAGAGCTGCCAGCAGGGAAAGCAAAACCGAAGCTTGAAGCTGCATTGTGTGTGTGTGTGTGTGTGTGTGTGTGTGTGTGTGTGTGTGTGTATTCGCGAACCGCAAGTCGTAAGCCTTTATGCGCTTCACTGACTAAACCACCTCTGATTCTTATGACTCAGTATAACTACTTATTCATCTTATCTTACTATCGTCAAGTCAATTGAGGATTCCTCTCTCTTTTATAAATTTGCAATATCTGAGGCTTCCCCTATTTTCTTTCCCCCCATAGTAATAGAGTTTTTGGTCACACTGATCGCTGCACCTCAAGCTGAAGCTTAAATTTCACATGTCGAGCTAAACGCCCCATTGGCTGGGCGGTCGGAGGTCCGATGGCGACAGGAACCTGCATAAAACTTGGGTGTAATGTTTGGACTGCAGAGTAAGGTTTAGGCGAGGCAGAGTTGATGGAGCCCCGAGGGGGATGAGATAGAAGACGGGAGGTTGATGAGACATGAGGTGGAACGTGGAGAGAGGTGAGGCGTTTGGTGGAGAAAGTATTGCTGACAACTTGTAAAATGGCTTTTTCAATTATGTTACAAGATCTGTCTTTGTAGGTCAATGTAGGCTTGGAGCCGTTGTGAGAGTTTGGAGTGTGATACATTGAGGAACAACTGACTAACTCTGGAGTGGATAGATACACTCTAGAGACTCCAGAGACAGGAGTGGGACTGAGGCGACAGCCAAGCACACCTAGGCACATTTCAGACCTCTCGGGTAGAGCCATGATCTCTGGTAAAACGAGAAATCATGTGAGATGAGACTCTACTCTGAAAACATGACTGGCCAGAGTGCATGGGACAGCTGTTCGGGGGGTATAGAGGAGAAACCCAGGCAGTGGTTGAGAGGGCACGATGCGACTTTTCAGCTCAGGGGGGAAGTCTAGGGTGAATGCTGGGAGTGAGCTGATTGAAGGTCTTGAAGGGGTTATTGGGTGATTGGGGTGATTGGGGTGATTGACATTAGGAGTCGCTCACCTCGCAAAGTCTTATGGGTCATGTGATGGAGGTGTGGGATTTGCCGAGAACACTTCGGACCCTGCAGCGACTGGAGCTTGTCCATCAGCAGAGAGAGTATGTGTGGGATAAGCTTATTTGGAAATTGCTAGTATTTCTCGCGAGTTGGATAGTATCAATTGAGAGAAGATCTTCTCGTGAGTTGCACAATTTCGGCAATTTCCATAGAGGGAAAGTCCCCGAAATCATCCCCGGAAAGCCACTTGCAGAGAAGGTGCTCCGGTCGGACTCAGAGTACACATCTCCAATCTCAGAGCACTTCATGGTTACTTTGTGTGACTCTTAAGAGATCAAGGACACTCTGAGTAACCGATGAATGTCATCAATAACTCTATCAAGCCGAACTTTGACAGATCATCGGAGCTCCCCTGCGATTACAGTCCGACTGTCTCACAATTTTTCACATCCCTTTTCAGAACTAACTTTATGTACATCTCGCAGAGCCGAAATCAACTTAATTCTGACACTTATCGGCGAAGCGATATGACATTTTGCAAAGGGTAATCATAAAAAACTGTTCACTCTGTTTGGAGGCTGAGCAATTGATGTTTTGATTGCTCTTATTAGTTTTCGTGTGTTGTCTGTTGAGCGAGCAGGTAGCAAGCTTGGTTGGCGGCATGTTTGCTGTAGTGGGGGACCAATGGGAACACCAGTGACATCGAAGGTAGAGGTAGGGAATGACTAGAGCAAAAGGTAGCAAAAGATAGCGATCTATGAGTTAATGCACACAATGGCTCTATCGGAGAGTAGGGGCAATGTGGCGGAAACGGAAACGGATCGGAATGTGGTGATGAAAGGGTTTACCAGATGGTTTGGAAAGCCTTTCATGGCTCAATGTCAGCCAACTGACTGATTCACACTACTTCCCTCATATTCATAAACATCAGAGTTGAACTTCCCAATTGTCTATCTGCTCGGCTCTGTAAGAGTTTCTTCATACGTGATCCACATTGGGTAATTGCCATAAATAAAGTGCTGCTGTGCACTTTTACTCTGCTTTGCAGATACGACTGAGTCATCAGTCTGCCCATTCAATTTTCAGAACCCGCAAAAAGACCGCAACCTCGTTATTTGCCTTCTCCACCTTCTCGCTCATCTCCGAAACTTGTGACGCACATCTGCTGCATCATTTCAGAAGTTGCAGATTTCAGCATAGAACTTTGAAGTTTGCTTGGGGTATATCTCGGTACTACAGATTGTGTGATTGACGCTCTCTAGCTAGAGCAAACTACTCAAAGTATCAACCAACTTCTCCCAAAGCAAAGAAAGTCAAACAAGATCAGGAAATCTCTTCACTCAAGCAAATCACTCGCAAACACTCCCTCAACCGAATTATAGTAAGCTTTCACTCGCATAAGTGATGCATAAGGATGCATGAGACATACCACAGCCACGAACAACTCGCTGCACATCCTTTCATCAAACACAGAGGAAACGGGAAACTCCCACTGACCCGAATTCCACAAATCATCACATATTGCAACTATCACATATCTTTCCCTCTTACTCCCCCTTCCTCCCCCCACGTCCGCCGCCCTTACCCCGCTTCCCCACTTTCCCCTCCTGTACCTCCGGTCTCATCCCGCAGCCAACTTCACGTCTCCTCACATCTCGCATCCTACTTCACGTCTCCTTCCGCCCCTCGGCATTACCCGCCACAGTCATCCCCAGCATGAAGGAATTTTATCGCTCTTTCTAAGGCGCCTTACTGTTTTCAATGCCTGTAAACCGATTATTTATCTGACTGCTGTTTGGCCCGTCAGCTCGATAAGCAAAAGTGGCAAACGAAAGGGCATCACCGTGAAAATACCGGCCTTTGGTGTTATGTAAAGACAGGCAGTTGCTCTACTATAGTCTGAGCAACGGAATACGAACCGATTATCTGGTCACGAATATTTGATCACGTCTTCAGTATCTCTGCGAAGGGCTGCAACCTCTCATCTGCCCTTCAGCTGATTGTCCCTCTGATATCATTTGTTCTTGGATCAACTGTCAAAAGGCTCTGAAAGGCACAGCGACAGCAAACGCTCTCCTTTACTGCATATATCCGCTTTTGATACTTAACGGACTCGGATATTCCATTCCTCTATACCGCCCACATTCAATCATCTCATTTCACTCTCATATTCATTCTCATTCACATTCCTACCTCATTTACATTTCAACCTCATTCTCATTCTCACCTCACTCACATTCACAATGGGATGGTTTTGGGCTGATGCTGCCACCCCCAGCGCCTCCGCTCCCTCCGCCGCCTCCACTCCTTCCGCTCCCTCTGCTGCCAAGTGCCCTGTGGACCACAGCAAATTCACCGCCAAGTTCGACAAGAAACCTGCCGACTCCGCTTCCGGATGTCCCGTGATCCACAACGGAGACGCGCCGCTCAACCCGCTCAACAACATGCCGCAGCTGTCCTCCCGCATGGCCCCCGGACAGAAAGTGGCGCTGCCGACCCAAAGAACCCTGTCGTCCATCCCGCGGGGCGCCACTCCCGAAGAAGGCGTGTGGGAGTACCCGTCGCCCCAGCAGATGTTCAATGCCATGCTGCGGAAAAACTCGGCGGCGGAAATCCCGGAAGACGCAGTGGAGTCAATGGTGGATATCCACAACTTCCTTAATGAGGGAGCATGGGCGGAAATACTGAAATGGGAAGCTCCGCATACGGCCCAGACGCATGTCGAGCCGCGGCTGCTGCAGTTTACCGGCCGGCCGAACGACCGGAGTCCGAAGGCGACTTTGCACCAGATTCTGGGGCTGATTATGCCGAGCTATGCGGTTGAGCCGCCTTTCGACCGCCACGACTGGACGGTGCTGCGGGGCGGCGAGCAGGGCAAGAAGGTGCGGTATGTGATTGACTACTATTCTGGACCCGACGAGCCGGACGGCATGCCGTCTTTCTATTTGGACGTGCGGCCTGCCTTGGACGATTTCGGCAGTGCGCGGGAACGGGTGGAGAAGTGGGCTTCCGAGGTGTGGACAAAGGCGATGGGGAAGCGGCCAGTAGAGGAAAATTGAGGGGAGGAAGAGAGGAGAGGAAGTGGGGGAGGGAGGAAGAGGGAGAGGAGGGGAGGAAAAGCTGGCTGGGATTCTTGATGACGGTGAGCAATAATGGAGCAGCAAGCTTTAGGCAGAGGGTGTAAAGTGGGATTTTGGGTCTTAATTTTGAGTTGAGAGGAAGTACTTTTCAAAGTGACTGGTAAAAATGTGCTGCATTTTAAGTTTTCCTTTTGGTCTTTTGCACGATTGATGAACTTATAGAAACAAGTATACGAAGTATACGAAGTCTCTGAAGTGTACTTTATGTTGTTTATGTTGTTTATTCTCCAAACTTTTCCTCCTTTCTGTTTTTATCCGGAGTCAACTTGAGACTCTTGTGGTCTTGCCGATGATTCTGAGGAGTTCTTGACGGTAAAACTGCTTAGTTGGTATTTGTTTTGAAGCTTGTTTTGAGTGCCGGTCTGTGCTCTGTTGAGGCACGGTGTCAGCTGAAGAGCAAGTTATGGCATCTTCGTTGGGAAATGAATCGTTCCATCAATGGAGTCTTCTCTGGTACCTTGTGCTACTAATCTGTATATAGAATGAAACCTTTTTATTTTCTTCCTTCTTCATTGTTCAACTACCTCATAAGCTGTTGAAAACAGGAGCTCCATTCATTTAATTGTTATCCTACGATCCATAGCTTCTCGAAAACATTCCAGCTACCCTCAACGTCAGTCACCACACATCTCTGACTCGTTTTGATTTTTCACCTTCAAGAGTCTTTTTGTTACTTTCACCAGCTCATTCACTTTCAATACTGCAACCCACCTAATCTCCCTTTACCCTCTTCTATGCTGCGTCTCCAGCATAGTGTAGAGTTGTGTACTTGGGTAGACATAGATCATCATCCTGTTGTATGACTGACTTTACTATCATCGGAAAGTTGTATGTAGTGACTCTTCTCTGAGTCACCTTATATTCTTATATCCCTTCTCAATCCTTTGAATGATATGATCTTCACCACAGAGCCTCAATAGAAATATGTACCAAAATTCATCCGACATCAGGAGAGTTACTCCAGCAGCTAAAAGAGGTACAGAAATGATGATAAGGTTGCTTTATTATCTACAACTCATACGTTCTTTCCCCTATATCTTTGCTCCCTAGTAATCTGTTTCCTCTCTTTCTTTGTCTTCTCCTTTGTCCTCTCCTCTGTAACCACTCCCTTCATCCCTCAATCCTCCTCCTACTTCTCAACCCCCTCTCATACTTCCTCTTCTCTCCTCACACTCTCCCCAACTACACCAATCCAACAACCATCACACCTCATTCCATTCAATATCCAGCATCTATGTACAAGCATACAAACGTATAAACTGAATCAACCACTCATTCCTAATGTCAGCAACCTTCCACGAATCGTCAGCATACAAACTCCAAACCCATACAATCTTCCTTCCATGCAATCCCTAATACCCCTGCAGGTTCTCCTCCATAGTCGCAAGCAGTCCGGGCGGGATATGTATACTGGCATTGCCTCTAAACCCAAGCACAATCTGCGGCGTCTGGTGGCCAAAGTTCCGCACCCCAGACTCCTCCATGTCCTTCAGCAACCTGTTAATAAACTCATACTCGCCACTATTCCGCACACAGTCCAAAACCATAAAATACGTAAACAAATTCGGCTTGGCGGCCCGGAAACTGCGGCGCGGCCGCCGCTCCCCGGAAGCTGCCGCCGCCTTAGCCGCGTCCTCGTCGGCAGCAGCCTTCATCAGGTCGTACAGCCGCATGGCAGTCGGCACGTCCTTCCGGATCCGGCAGCCGTTGAACAGCATCGTCCACATGCCCACCGAGGCAGTGAACCCGCGGTCTTTGAGCTCGTTAAACAGGGCAATGGCGTTCTCCAGATTGCCCGCCCGCGCCTCGGCATTGATCATTGTAGTGTACGTATAAATAGTCGGCAGGTACCGCACATTGGACGAGTTCCGCATGAAGTCAAACACGGCCCGGGCCAGCGGCAGACCCTCTCGGTTCTTCGTCAGACCCTCAATGACGGAATTGAGCGCCACCGCATTGAGATCCAGACCCCGCTTGCTGGCGTCCTCCAGCAGATCCTTCAGCATGTTCATATCCAGCACAGTGCCGTTCCGCCGCGCCACCCCAGCCACCAGATTGATGACTATAGAGTATGTGGCCTTGTCGGGCTCGATTCCCAGTTCCGTCATGAGGTCTATCAGCCGCATTGCCTCCTCGTACTTCTGGGTTTTGGAGTACGAATTGAGCACGGCATTGAAAGCCCGAGGAGAGATGCGGTAGTCCTTCACTCGGGCCCGCACTTCGGCCCAAAACTGTTCTACCGCCTCGGGGGCAAACCGGGCCAGACCAATAATATACTCGTCGTAGAACTGGCTCACGGGTTTCACGCCCAGTGTGCCGTTTTCGATGGCCGTCAGCAGCTGGCGGGCGCGGTCCGTTTCCTCGGCTAGCAGGAAACAGCGGAGAAGATACGAGTAGGAAACGGCGTCCGGCTCCACTTTCCGCTGTTTCATGAAACTCAGCAGGGACAGAACCGTCGGTTTGCGCTCCTGCTTGGCGCCCCAGCCGGACTCGGCGTCCAGTAACAGGTTCCACGACGCCAGGGACGGCACTATGCCGCTTGCCGAGAACTCGTTCCACACTTCGCGCACTTTTGTGAGCCGCCTGAAGTGGGCAAACGCCCGCAGGAACCCCTGGATCGTCGGCTCAGTCAGTTTTGTGCCTGTTCTCTCCGCCGTTTGCTTCACAGCCTCGTAGAGCTCCTCGACACGTGCCTCGCGGTTGGCCTTTGTGTTGAGATCCAGCTGGATGAGCATCGATTTCGCGTTTGGGTCGTCAAACGTGAGATGCAGCTTGGAAATGGCATCAAACACGTAGTGCGTGTCTTCGTACGACACGCCCGCGTTTGTCAAATGGTTGCGCAGAACCACGTTTTTGGGCAACGAGACTGTCACAAACATCTGCCGCACATTGTCAATGGTGAGCTCAATGTTGTTGCTGCGGCACAGCAGCACGTAGGCGGCAAACGCCCCAATGAACGTGCGCTCCACACTGGCGCCCAGTTTGTGCCACTCCACTTTGCCCCCCGCCAGGTCGGCAAACTCCTTCGGCTTGTCGGCTTCCGAGGCCGAGGCCGCGGCTTCCGAGTCACGTGATACGGTATCCGCGTCACGTGACTCGGCCCCGGTTGCCGGTTTGCCGCGGCGGGCCCGGCGGTCGCGTGCCGAGTTGCGCACATTCGCCGGAATGGAATTGACCACCGACAGATACTTCACCCACACCTGCAGCGCGTCTTCGTACTTTCTGTCCTTCAGGTACTGCAGCACAACTGTATTGAACAGCTCGTTACTAAGCGCCTGGGAAGCCATCAGTGTGTCCACCACATCCATCGGCGTCGGCGTTTGGACGCCCTCGGCATTTGCCTTGGCAATGGCCTCCACCAGCCGGCGGAGCTGCAAGCTGGACGGGATGAAGTATGCCGAGTATTCGGTGCCCAGTTGGGTCAACGCGTCGGCAAAGTTCTTTGATTCTATGGCCGCTTCCAGTTTTTCGTTGGCTTCTCTCAGCCGGTTGGCAAACCGCGCCCTCCGCTCGTCCTTCCGCGCCTGTTCTTCCTGAGAGCGGGAGGACTCGGCATCGGAAGCGGCTTCTGCCGAGCCGTCGGAGTTTTTCCGAGTGGCCCGGCTGTCAGCTTTTTTCGGAGCGATTGTGGCAGTGTCCAGGTCTTTAACGGCTTCCAGAATTTCGGCGGTTGAGTTGAGTCGCACAAAAGCGGGTCCGGTCGAGAGACGGAGCGGAGCGGCCGCCGAGCCGCAAACGCGGGCCGAGGCCGAGACCCTCGCGGCAGCCAAAGACGCCATTTGGCCCATCCGCGCCGCCTGCAGCCCGGCGGCTTTCTTCAGAAACAGCGACATTCTTTAACAGAAAGATGGGAAGCTCCTATTTTTCTTCTTGAGCACTCAGACCCTCCAACTGGCCACAATGGTGTCAAAATGTACTGAGTTGTTGATGTTGGGACTAATGTTGAGTATCAAACCTATCTGATTTCCACTCTCACACGTCTTCCATTTGCTCTCCAAACCTGCCAGCCTTTGCTGCCTTGACGTTGGAAGATCCCCTCAGGTTCAAATCCCCAGTTAAAGCCCAGTTGCTTCTTTCACTAGTCTGTCAGTGTCGATCACCAAAACCCCATACGTTTTTCAGTTTCCACTGGTACTCTGTCTTACCGGCAGTGTGGACTGATAAGGTAAACACACAGACTATGTAGGAGGAAAGAGGGCGGAAGGGAGAGGATACCGAGAAAAGAGTTGGGGTTTACTGTGCGTAGTAGGAAGGAGTATTTCTGCTGAGAAAACTCTCAGCTTAATCAGTATAGTTAATAGCATCAGATCACTGAAATGTCGTTCTTTGAATAGGTTGGAAAGCTCGAAGGAACATGCCGAGAGACTGCAGACCCTGAAAAATTTGACACCCAAACATGCGGGTGTGGGAAGGAGAGGGAGTTGAGGGTCTGGCAAGATATGTGGGTCTGGTGATTAGGTGATCAGAAAAGAAAAGAGGGTCTAGTGTGGGGTGGGAGGAGATGCAATGTTGGGGTAGGAGGGAGAAGTTGTGGGAGGTTGATAGTGGAAGTGTTAAAAGAAGTTGGAGTTGGAATGTGATGATTTGACTTTTGGATCATTGGTGAGATGGCCATTTTATAACCTCAATTGGAGACGGGGAAGGCTTTTGGCAAGTAATCCGGTATCAGCGGTGGGTGGCTTAGCTGCGGTTTGACTGGAGGGAGACGCGAAGGGGGGCGGGGGACAGAGGCTGTCCATAGACACTCTACTGAATATTCCTGCAAGGTACCAGTGGCTGTGTCCAGCAAAGTAAACAAGTCTTTCAATATACTTTTAGCTATATATACCATTTCTTCTGATTAGATCTTTATGCATTTTCTGCCCGCCTCTCCCGCCCACCCATCTGAGATGTCACTCGCCCCGAAGAGACGCGAAGTCCATTACTCACTAGGGTGAGATGTGATGTTCCAAGTTTCAAGTTTCAGTCAAAGCAATGAAACAAAACGGCAAAAGAAGCAAATCAACAGAAGTTACTCAGAGGATTTCTAAACAGCTAAACTCCTTAACTTCAAACATAAAAGAGCCTATTTGATGTTTAGGCTATAATCGCCACTCACGCCCAATCTCAGCCACACAAATCATCCACCATACATTCTCTCAGGCCTAACAGACCCCATCTGGCCTTCATTTAATAAACCAATACATCCCCAATGTCTGAACATGAAACGACTGCTGCGGGCTCGGAAGGTTCCGAAGGCCCCAAAGACTCTGAAAGCACCTTAAATGCCCCACAGACAACCTCGCCATACGACTATGAAGCGGCAGAAGAAGCGCTGCTGGCCCGGCAGCGGAAAGAGAAACGAGACCTAATGTCGCAGATAACGGCGAAAAAGAAACAGGCAACTAAAGGCGAAAAGAAGAAAAAGAAACAAATTCTCAAAGAGTGCGAACAGCTGGAAGCAGAACAACTACAAAGGCACCAAAAGGAACTGACAGATTTCCAAACGGCGAAAAAGAACGGGTTAGACCCGGAAACAACTGTCCCAGCATCGGCAGATGCAAAGGGTAACGTCAGTATTACATTAGAGGAGAATGATGAAGACGAATTCAGCCCGGAAAAGCTGCTGGCGGAACTGGAGCTGGAGGAAAAGAATACGACGGAAAAAGATCCCAAAGCGGAAAAAAAGCCGGCAGAGGCGAGCGGAACTGAAGAAAAGCCAAATGAGCCGAAACCGAGGCGGAATAGACAGAAAGACCGCCAGAGCCGCAAGCAGGCCAAGCTGGACAAAATGCGGGAAGAGGCGGCCAAAGAGGCTGCCGTGCAGCCAAATCTGCGGAAAATGGAAATGGACAACATTGAGGAGCTGTGCAAGCTGCAGAATCTGGTTCAGTACGATGTAAGTATAAGGATGTGGGATATGAGAAAGAGAGGGGAGGGAGGAGGTGGGTTTCATTGTTGGTTGAGCAGTCTGAGTTACGGGACGATCTGCAGAGAATAGGGATTCCAGAAGTACTCAAATCGTCTCTTCTTACTTCTTCTTACTACTTCCTATTACTACTTCCTCTTACCACTTCCTCTTACTATTTCCTCTTACTACTTCCTCTTACTACTTCTTCTAATTACTTCTACTAACACTCCTTTCCTGTTTAGATCCTCCCTGATGGACATTGCCTATATGCTTCCATTGCTGACCAGCTGGAACAGAGACACTCTGTTTATGAAACTGTAGGGTCTCTGCGGGAGAAGGCAGCCAACTACATCCGGGCAAACCCCGATACATTCACTCCGTACCTGTTTGATGAGGAGACAATGTCCGTGAAGCCTGTGGAGCCTTACTGTGATGAGCTGCAACACACGGCTGTGTGGGGAGGTGACTGTGAGATATTTGCTCTTTCCCAGGTGTTTGACTGTCCCATCACTGTTGTGATGAGCGCCCGAGCCCCTCTGAAGTTCAATGAGTCTGGGACAAAGCCTGAGCTCAAGCTGGCGTATTATAAACATGCATATGGTCTAGGGGAGCACTATAACTCTCTGAGGGATGCATAGGAGAGGATAGTGAGTTAGGAGAGGAGAGGAAAGGAAGAAGGATATTGGCAAAGAGGGAGGATGAGCGAACGACAGCAAATGATATGAAAAGAAGCACCTGAAAAGAAGCGTCCCGTTTCACATAATACATAATGAATGAGCATTATAAAGTCCCACGAATCACATCAAACAAAAACCTCACTCTAAAGCAACCTGCTTGACCGATAATAATACAGAAAAAACTAGGCTATTGGCTAAACCGCACCCCATTCAAATCTAGCCCTCATTGATGAACTCCCTTCTATCCGCCTGCCCGAATTCCCATGTTCGTATAGTACAGATTAGCTCTTTCCATAGAACCATTCATAGCACATGAAAGCTGAGTAGTGATAACTCTCAAATGTGGAGACTGTCCTTTTGGCCCCCACAGAACTCCTTGAGATATCACCTCACCTGCCAAACACCATCAACCCTCACCAGTTTCTTTACTAACGGTGTGTCTGGGGCACTGTGGAGATCGTTTGTGAGTTCAGATCCCTGATAGAACTCGCTTTTCACCGGTATGTCTCCCCCTTGTGATAAATACGACTCAGATGACTCAAATGACTCAAACGACTTCTGGCCTGTCGCCACATCTGAGTTTCTACTATTCTCTTTCTCCACAGTTGGAGTTTTCACAGGAGTCAGCATAACCTCATCGTCTTTAGAGACATTGAAAGACCTGAGAGGACTCTTTGTAGGTGTCATCATTAAAGCATCGGCGTCCAGACTCCCCGCTGAACCAACCGGTTCCTTCTCCTCCGCTTTTACTATCACCTCTCCTATCCTTTGTTCCTCCGTTCCTACTGGCTCGTCGTCTATCTTCACATTATCCCTCAGTGTGCGGCTTCTCAGCTCTCTATAGTAGGGGCCACTTTCATGTCCCAACCCGCCAGTAAGTCCTTCAAAGTCCTTTTCTTTCTCTTTCTCCCTACCTTCAATTTCCTGCAGAATTGACTCCGGCCAAAACGTCCTTCCCTTTTCAATCACATGCGTTGTCCATTTAGTCACGTTTGTCTGCTTTTTATAGGCGTGCCAGTTGAGTTTGCAGCCTCGGGCCAGCTCCTTCACCACTTTGTGCTCGCTCCACCGGTTGTCCCATTGGCCCTGACCCAGTCCTACAAGATGCGCAAACGATGCAGACACAATTGCCGCGTCGGAGTATCCGCCCTCCATCACAGAAATGAGTCTCCCGTTACTGTACTTCCCCGCCAGGTTTGTCAGCGCGTCGGATGCAAAATGCGCATAAAAGGAGGTCGGCACATGCACGTCGTGCCGCTGCATCTGCGGGTTCTCGTATTCTGACGCGTCAAAGCCGGCAGAGATAAACACAATCGCGTTGAACGGCTCAAAGGCGGCAATCTGCTCGTCGAGCTGCCGCAGCTCGGCCAAATGGTGGGTGTGTTGTTTGCTTTTGTGTGGTTGGGAAGCGGTAGCCTCGCAGAGATGCTGCAGTCTCCTGCGGGCCTCTGCCAGATTCTGCAGCTCGCGGTCTTTGGCAGCTTTCCCTGCGGCCAGAAACTCGGCTGCTTTCTCAATCAACTGAGAATACTTCCGCCTGTATATTTGGTAGAAATGCTCTTCAGAACTGTACTGCTCGAGATGGACATTCCAGATACACAGATTGTGCTGCATCATGATGCATGTGCTTGCGTCTTTGATATGCACAGGGGCAGCATATCCTGTTTCTGTGGGGAAGGAGTTGATATCATGGAGAGAAAAATATCCTACTGATGGGCCGCGCAGGCCTGCTTTCGCGTCCTGGCTTTCTGTGTCTTCAGCCGGCATCTCTTGAGACGTTTTTGCCGGCTGGCTGTCTTCACTGCGGCTGTTCTCACTAGAGTCATTGTCATCCTCCAGATCAAACCCAGCCAGCTTCCAGCATATATCCTGACTCCCATCGCCGTGGTGGAGATCAATGTCCAAAATCACCGCGTGCGTGAGCTTGTGCTCGTACCTTGCATACTGAATCGCCACATGCACATTGTTTAGAAGGCAGAATCCCGAAGGCTCGGAAGAATGGCAATGATGGCCTGGCGGCCGGACGGCAACAAATACAACATTCTGCTGCTCCGGGTCATATACAGTGTTCACAGCTGTTTCCATAGCGCCCACAGCACCTTCCAACGCAGTCACAGTGTTGGGGTTGAGATATATATCGCCTGAGTTCCAGTCTGACGGCACTTCCAGTTCTTCATGGGCCAGTTTTGCCCCACTGTCGGCACAGAGCTGTTTGATACGCCGCGGCCAGGTCTTTCCATGTACAGCTTCCACGTGCCGGCTGGCCAGGTCCCCCAGCTTATCGGTAGTGACAACAGTGAAAAGAGTGGGGAATAGCGATTGGGCGGCTGCCACTCCTATGGACAGTGCCAGCATTCTTTCCGGCCGTTCCACAATAGTGGAGAGATATGATTTGCTTACCCAGTTTCGAGCAAATTTGTGGTCATAGCTGTGGTGACTCATGAGAATCTGCACGGTAGGTTTTTCCGGTTCGTTTGCTGGTATGTCGGCAGTTGATGATGGGGTCTCCGTTTGAGGGGGCGCCTCATCCTGCGGAGAAGGAGACCTGGAATCCAGGGATGACTGTTGCAGTTTTTCTGTGATGAGATCCATTTTGGGTAGGCTTGAGATGGTTTTAGGAAAGTGGGGTTCTTTCAAATGGGTGAAGTGGGCTGCTATAATGGAGAGTATTGTGTTTTATCAACTGCTGATAAAGCGCGATAAGTGATGAGAGATGATGAGATTGGAGATAAACAACACGCCGCCCGATCGGGAATGGTGCAGGATGGTGCAGGAGGGTGCATAATGT
>JAKTWI010000571.1:0-14280 GCA_030561065.1 Sporopachydermia cereana | reverse complement strand
GGACGCTTGTGGAGGTCAATTTTGTGCGACCGGCCGACAGCCCGCGGGAGTTTGTCTGGTGTTTGCACCGGCTGCGGCGGGCGGGGCGGATGCGGGGCGGCGGGGCGAGTATTTGGCACGTGACGTCATGCCAGGAGGCGGCGGGGTATCCGGAAGGGGGCGCCACTTCGGATGCCCCGCAGGCGGATGCAGCGGATGCAGCGGAACTGTCGGGCCAGTTTCCCGAATGGGAAGGTGGCGCAGCGGGGACGGATCCCGAGCGGCTACTTGCGGACTGGATCGACTACGAGCGGAAGCGGGCGGAAGCGGAAGCCGAGGGGCGGCTCGGAACGGACGGCTCGGATCCGTATGCCTGGCCGACGGAAGCGGAAGTTGAGCCGTTTGTACACACTTTCCAGTCCCAAGCGGCAAAAGACCTGCTGGCGGCGGCGGCTTTCCAATTTGTGGGTGTCTCTCTGAGAAAAGACGCGGATGTGTTTCCGCAGTATTCGGAGTTTATCGGACAGCTCGGCTTCCTGGAGGCTCGGCACAGTTTCCGAGATGTCTTTCCCGATTCGGCTGTGTTGGTGCGGGGTATTTCCCAAAACGGCAAATCTGTGGCTGCCGTTTCCGCGCTTGTGGATATATTTTGGCAGTCGGCGTTTGTTGGCCAGAGCGCATTTGTGCGGCTGTTGTTGGCGGAGGTGATTGAGCGGCAATCAAATATTGTGGCGCAGGAGGCGCAGGAGGCGCAGGAGGCGCAGGGGGCGCAAACTTGTACGGAGGCGCAGCCGGCAGCCGGAGGAGAAAACACGCCCAAAGCTGCAAAGTTCGAGCGTCTGTATCCGTACGATGTCCATTTCAGGCTGGCTGTACTGAAGGAGAAATGCCGAGAGGACGGAGTGGTTTTGTGGCCGCTGCTTTTTGAACGCCACCGGCGGCTGGTGGCGGAGTTGAGGGCGGAACTGGCGGACCGATTTTCGGATGAGCCGATAAAATTGCGGATGTCGGCTCGGTACGCTGCTGTGGCTGTTTGGGCCGATTTGCTCAAGCAGTGGGTATTGGGACAGGGGCGGCGGTTAGAGCCGCAGGCAGTGGCGGATGTTCTACAGGAGGTCGCGGAAGCGGGAGGGGTAAGCGGGGTAGGTGGGGTAGGCGGGGTAGGTGGGGTAGGTGGGGTAAACGGGGTAAGCGGGGTAAGCGGTACTGATGCCACTAGCGACTTCCGAGAGCTGAAAGTACGCGCGGCTGAAATTGCCGCTGCCATTCTAGCCGATTCTCCGTCCGGTTGGGAAACGCGGCTTATGGGCTGCCGGCTAGTGGAAATTTACTCTCTTATTGCATCCACAAATACGGAAGCCGGGCATACACAAACGGAAAAACCTTCCGTCTCGTTAGCGTTTCTGAACGAAATTCCGGACAAACAGAGCGTGCGATTGTGGCTTCGGCACGGAAGGGAATTTGATTTACAATACCGGCATTCGGCTAGTTTGGACGTCGGCATGCCGCTTCTGGCGGCTATCTCGGAAGAACCCGGAAGGGAGACTTACTGGGCTGTTTTGAGTTCCGGGAAATTACCGCCGGCAGTTATCCAGCGGGCAATTGCCGTTTTGAGAGAAGTATGGGAAAAATCTGTGGATGATGAAAGTGGGCCCCAAATTGGACAGGAGGCGGTTGTGCGGCAGCTGAGGTTTTTGCTGCAGGTTCGGGAACAGTTTGATAACTCTGAGCGGTTCAACTCGCTGGCTCGGCAGGTTCTGTTGGGTTTCTTTTGCCGGCCTTATGAAAAAGCCGAGGCTGTTTCTATTGAAATGCTGGAGTTATGGAAGGAGCTCCGGAAGTATATCAATGCGCGTACGGCGAAAAGGATTGGCGCGGAGTTGCGGCGGCGGTGTTTGTGGAACAGGAATTTTCACTTGAATTTGCAGTTTGCGGCGCAGGATGCGGATATACTCGGAACAGCTCAGCATCTCTGTACGAAGGACTGTTTCCGGCTGTTCAGTGTGCCGAGTTTGGGCTTGAAGACAACGGAAGGTTCCGAGACGGCCGGAAATGGGGATGAGTGATGATGGGGCGATATGATAGGGTTTATGGAGAGGGCTGAAAGCATTATATGTATAATAGATGGTAATATTCTCATTAGTTTTTGCTGCTCGAGTACATTTCCTGGGCCCTTCGGCAAACATCGGGTCTCATCCCGTTCAAATCTATCCGAGACGAGACCGCACTTTAAGTCACGTGACCTTGTTATCACGTGACTTCAAACGGAGACGCGAAGTTCAGGCGCGACATCGCCAGCCGGCCCATTCCTATTAAGCAATTACCAGCAGTGAAGTATAAGCCACTTGGAGTAGATTCTATTACCATTTCATACATAGAATCAAGCCCAGAATTACCTCAAAAGTACCCTACAATCCCTCAAAAACACTTGCCCGCAGAAGCGCGCAGAAACTGAAGGTAAACAAACCTATGGTGGGCAGAAGGTGCCTTGGCTCATTGCATTGTTCTACTGAACTACTGCCATTTCCGAATACTGGCATATAAAGAGGAAAAACGGGTTTTTTGCTGACTGAAAAGACACTCCGAACGATTCCTTAAAGTCAGGTGACAAGTCTTCACACACACAAGAGGACGTCATGTTCTTCCAGCTGCTGTCCTATGTGGGCACAGTGTTGGGGTTTGGGTTTCTAACGCTGGCCATTGCATCCGGTCTTTTCTATTTGAGCGAACTGGTGGAGGAGCATTCACAGTTTACAAAATGGTTTTTGACGAGGTCTATTGTGACCATCACGGTGATATATGTGCTGCTGTGGCTGTTTGATGGCTTCCCGTTTCTGCTGACGGTGTTTTCGATTGGGTCTAATGTGGTGTATCTGCAGAACCTCAGGCGGTTCCCATACATTTCGCTTTCATCGCCTGTTTTCATTGCGTCGTGTGTGCTGGTGCTGGTGAACCATTTTCTGTGGTTCCGGCACTTCAATGCCCAAACGGTGCTCCCGCCGCCGGAAGTGCGGATGCGGGCCGGGTACAAGCCGCCGCGGGTGCCGTCGTTTGCCGAGGTGGCGTCTTTCTACGGCATCTGCATCTGGTTTGTGCCGTTCTCGCTGTTTGTGTCGCTGTCGGTGGCGGACAATATGCTGCCGACAATTGTGGACCAGCCCGAAACGGCAAACCGGAGAGACTCTTCCGGCGGGCTGATGGTCGATGAGGACTCTTCCGTCTCCAAAGTGCGGAAACGCTCTGTGGGGCTGGTGAAACTGGCAATAAGCAGAGCCAAGGATATGTTGGCCCTTGTGGTGGAAGTTGCGTCGACAGCATTGGGGAAAAAGCCTGTTAGGCCATATAGTTAGCTGTGGAAGCAGGAGGGGTCCGATATGCTGGATGTGGGGATGAGGAGGGAAATTGTAGCCCTTTCCGGTCAAAAGCGGCTCTAGGGATGTTAATGTGTTTATGACCTGTTTATTAAGTCATTGTGGCTCTTCAGGAGCTGATACTTCGGGGAGGTTTTTGAGGATTTTCGGCTTCCAATCCTTTTCTCTGCCGACAGTGTGTACATGTGACTGAAAATACAGTTTATGCATGGAACGTATCGTGCAGCCGAGACCAAACTTTATTGTTACTAGTAGATTTCTGGTTTCCACCTTCATTCATTCATTGAAAGAATTCAAAGAAGATGGATGTGAGAGGACTTTTTTGATGATTATCTGCTCTTAATTAAATTGACACTGACGGTATCTTCTCATTTGCTCTTTGCCAAAATCGGTTTTAGAATGCAATGCCGCAGTTTGCTGTACAACGGCAGAAGGTTGCCGTTCGGCAGGGACGAAAAGGTTGCTGGACCTGCCGCTCGGAAACGCAGGGTCTCAGCTGAAATTCCTGCTTCTAGTCTTTGGTGTAACATCTCCAATATCACAAATAACTCGTTATTTCTTCCCTCCCTCATTCAAATCATCCTCTTTGTCCCCTCCTTTCCGTTCCTTTCCTATCTCCAGTACACCCCCCTTTGGCTGCACTCTCCTGCATTAATCTGCACCCTTTGCATATTTTGCATCACCAACAAATCTTATTACGCGCCGTTGAAAACACCGGCCGCGGCTTCTTCCCGCCAACGTTCCGCCAGCCCCGCCTACCCCGCCAAACGGTTGCCGTATTTGTATTATTTACAATCTCACTTTTTTCCGGCAAAAAACAACAAAACTCGGCTTTTCCTATAAGCCCGAAACTGGCGTGACTAGCAACTTTTCTCCTCTACGGCCGCATTTCCTCCTCAATCTCGGCGTTTTGTTTTGGCTTCCGAGTTCCCTCAATTGAGCTCTTCCGAACTCATCCGAGTGCCTCCGAGAGCCTTCCGAGTGCTTCCGAAACCTCTTCCGAACTCTTTGGATCCCACTTTGATGCCAACCCCTCCAACCCCGCCAAACCTCTCACCATCTGACAACCTCCCTCAGCCCCGCTTTGCCTCTCTACCCCGCATAGCCCCACCATACCCCACCAATGGCCACCAAACCTGTGCAGGCCCACTTTGTGGATGCGTTCTGGACGCCCGACTACATCACCGGCATCAACGCGCTGTACGGCCTTCTGAGCCGCGGATGTACCGAATGCGACGAGATTTTGTCCCTACTGGCGGCCCGCAAAGACATTGAACTGCTGTATGGTGAGAAGCTGGAATCGCTGCTTTACTCCCATGCGCCGAGCCGGGATGGGTTTGGAGCCTCTCGGCATTCTGCGGCCGGCCGCAGTGTGCCGCTGGGCGGGCGGAAGCCGGCACTGCCGAATGCGGCATCTACCCCGCAGTTTTCCCCGCCTACCCCGCTTGCCCCTCAAACCGATCTGACTCCTTCTTCGGCTACCCCGCCGCCTGCCCCGCCTGCCCCGCCTACCCCGCCGCCCACCTCCCTGCCTTCTCTCTACGAAATAACGTTGGAGTCGATGAAAATGGAAGGAAACATGCATTTGGAAATGGCCGACGCGCTGGATCGGGCAATCATCCGGCCCTTTTCGGAATGGACAAAGAAACACAAACAGTCTGTAGCGGAATCTCGGTCTACTGTGCTCGGCAAATACAATGAGTACCAGCAGCTACAGCGGGAATGCGAGCGGGCGCGGCAGACATATGTGGCGAAATGCACGGCATTGGAGGATGTACAAATACGGCCCGGCGACAGCGGGCCGGAAGCGGAGCCGGAAGCGGGGGCGGGGGCGGGGGCGGGGTCCCCTCATTCTGCTCCGTCAACTCCGAGCCTCACAGTCGCGCCGTCCTCGCCGAGCCTGCCGTCTACGGCGGATTCTCCGTCTACCCCTTCCGCTCCCTCATACGCCTCTGCCCCTCCTGCCCCTCCTGCCCCTCCTTCTACCCCGCCTAGCCTGCACTACAAGCTCGGCGCGGAAACGTTCACCCGCTCCGAGCTGGCCCGCCTGCTGTTCTCCATGCTGCAGAAAATACCCCGCACAGACTACCGCCCCGCCCGCATTTTCTCTCTTGGCGGGGTAACCCACAACGTCTCGGCCGGCACAAACATCCTTCTGTACATCCGCGGGAGCGACGTGCTCCGCAAAACCAACCTGTCTGTGGCGGCCCGCGAGCGGTTTTGTTCCGATATGGTGGCGCTCGGCCTTTTGCGGCCCGTCACTTTGGGGCTGGGGGCCAAGTTCCGGCATTTCGACCCCGCACTAAACTACCAGTGGACGGATGAGGCGTTTGAGATTGCGGGGGTGGAGAATGAGTTTCCGGCCAAAGCGGCGGGGCATGCGGGGCATGCGGGGGATGCGGGGTCGGCGGGGAATGCGGGGCATGAGGGGTCAGCGGCTCCCACCCCCGCTTCTTCCGGCCCCTCACAGTATCTGGAATCCCTAGCCGCGTCCCTCCGAGCCAAAGCCACTCAACTCACTAAAAGCACCCGCGGCTCGGCTCAGACCCTCCGAGCCGAAGTTGCCGCCGCGGATGAAAAATACCAGCATGCCGTCCGCGCTTTGGAACACGTGCGGCAGGAACTGGACCAGCTTTTATTACTGCACTACGCGTCTATGGAGAAGTTTGAGGTGAACCGTATAAAGGCGCTTGCTACGGTATTTCAGCAGATCCACGACACGGTAGTGGGGAAAGTGCCGGTGGGGATGCGGGAGATTGATGTGTTGGCGCAGGGGGTGTTCCGGCGGCTGAGTTTGGATTTGCAGTTTAGCAGTTTTTTGTATGCCGCGTGCACGGGGTATTTTGTGCCACAGGAGGAGACGTACAGTGATTATTTCCGGTCTGTGGCGGGCGGGGTAGGCGGGGTAGGCGGGGTAGGGGTAGGTGGGGTAGGCGGGGCTAGTATGCCAAAAGCGGGGCCTGTGCTGCAGGTGTTTGGGGTGGAGCTGAGTCTGGTGGTGAAGCGGCAGCAGCAGCACTATTATGGGCTGATCAAGAAAACGCCGGCGGATCTGAGTGCGGCCGAGCTTGCCGAGAGTCCCGTGACGCGGGACATTTTCTATGCGCCGGAGTTTCTGGTGAAAACGCTGGAGTGTCTGGCGGCTCGGTATGCGGCGGGCGGGGCTGAGGCGGCAGCGGAGGTGGAGAGCGGGTGGTGTTTGCCCCTGGAGCGGATACTGCCGGCGGTGTACGGCCTGAAGGAGCGCATAACGGAGGCGCTCAATCAGCCTTCAGGTTGGCGGGCCGAGGGAAGCGGAGGCGGAAACGGAAGCGGAAACGGAAGCGGAAACGGAAACGATAGCGGAAGCGAGCCGAGGCAGACCGGAGACAATGATGAAAGCGGAAATGATGAAAAATCCGGAGATGATGCAAATTCCGGAAACGATAAAGGGAATTCCGGAAACGATAGTGCCAATACCGGAAACGATAGCGGCTCTCCCCCGCCCGCGGAAGCCCCGGCAGAAGACCAACCGGAGCCGACAACGCCGCCGCCGAAGAGCTCCTGGGACGCCCTCGGCGTCACCTACGGCTTTCCCGACCACATCTACGACGGCATTCCAACCACAACCGTCATCGGCGTTCTAAAACTGTTCCTCCTGGAACTGCCAGACCCGATTATCCCTTCCGTTTTCTACGACATGTTCAAATCCATCTATACCCAAAACCACCCAGCCGAAACGCGGCTGCAGCTGCTACAGCGGCAGCTGGCCCAGCTGTCGTGGACAAATCTGGTGTGTCTGAAAATGCTGCACGAGCATCTGGCGGCTGTGGCTCGGTATCTCGCCGGAAAAGCCGACGGCCCCGCAGCGGGGAAAAAACTGGCCGAACTGGCCCGGCGGGGCCGGCTGTCCCGGCTGTTCATCCGCCCGCACGACCAGCGGCTGTACAACGACCGTGTGCGGCAGGTAGTGCCGGGAGGAGACCTGGAGCGCACGGCCGCCGTTTCACATGCCGTAACGGTCAACGACTACCTGGTTTTGGGACGGCTGGTTGAGGACTTGGCGGGGGCGGGGCAGGAGGTGTTTGCGGCCCCGCTGGCAAAGTGTAAAGAAAATTATATAAAAAGGGTCCAGAAGGACTCGCAGGGTCTGATGTCGGCAAGCCGGCAGCCCGAAGCGTATGTGGCGGGACGGGAGCCGCGGTCACGGGCGTCGAGTTCGGCTTCAAGTTCGGCGGGGGAGGTGGGGCTGAAGCAGCTGTCGCTGGCGTCTCCGACCCGCAGTTCGCGGCTGAGTGTGCGGCCTGCCATCCGGCCGCGGAATGTGAGTCCGATGGGGCTGAAGATCAACTCGGAGGGTATTCGGGTGGAGATGTCGGAGAAGCGGGCGTCGCGGGAGGTTCCGTTGCTGGCGCAGAAGGAGGGGGAAGTTGAGCCGAAGGCGGGGGAGGGGAAGGTGGGGGAGGGGGAGGGGAAGGAGGAAGGGGTGGAGGGTACGGAAAGTGCGGAAGGGGCGGAAGGTGGTGCGGAAGGGGAGAGGGAAGAGACGCCGGAAGGGGCGGAGGAGGGTCAAAGGGAGGCAGACGCTAGAAGTCCGTGAGGGTCTCTTGAGCTACTGGGACACTTTCGAACAATCGGACAATTAGGAGTCCGAGGTCTGTACAATTCTCTGCTCTACTCTGTTGGAATTTGTGGGCCAATCTTTGATGTTGGAGAAGTGGACAAAAGTTTAGGATGTTGGAGATGATCCGTTTGGTAAGGAAATGAGGGCTCTGAAAGTTTGCTCTGTTCCAAACCAAAGATATACATCGTGGGTGTTTTGTATGAGTGATGAGAGTTCTGTTGTGAGCATTGGATAAGAAAATGGTGAACGGGCTGATTGTGGGGGTCAAACAAGGAGTGTGACTGGAGGTAGTATCGAGAATGGTGATGACTGTCTGTCTTTGATAGAGTTTCACCTTTCATATCTACCTCTTCGTCGCTCCAGAAGGTGCTCGAGTCATGATTTGCTGTTCATTTCTGTTCGTTTTCGATCCGTCCCTGTCCGATCCGATCCGACTATTCCGTTCGAATTCGATCCGATCCGCTCCGATCAGTTCCATTCCGGTCCTACCCGACCCATTTCCTTTTTGGAGTGAGCATGTCATTGAATGCAGTCTAGTTCCTGCTCGAAAACGGCAGGCCCCGAACTGCCGAGAACAAGAGTTTTACTCTATCTCTCCGAACCTCAATTGTCCCTTTGTTGACTGTTCGGAAACTCTGCCAGACTCCGAATGTGCATGCCGAACCCCCATCGGTATCTTGCGACATCTTTGAAAGGCTCTACTCATATCCGTCGGCGGAATTCCGTAAAGTTCCGAGATGTGCCGCTCTGCCGGGTTCAGCCTTTAAACTTCGGGTCTCCTCCTGAGATAATCTTTCCGAGGTGAGACGCGAAGAATACTATATGATGATGATCGCACTTAAAAGTACATACATCCTCTTAATAGGTTTTGATATTTACAAATATCTGTTGTTTTACTGATCATACAAACATTCCTGCCATCAAATGCGCAGGAGGGCAAAATATTGCCGTGTTTCTCCATTCTCCGTTGGTATAAGCTCCCCTATCCTCAGGTCTCAGTTCAGGCTAATTCCTGATGATATCATCAGAAAACAGTACTACGCCAGGGTCCCAACTAAGACCGCAACTTGCTGCATATTTCCCGATGATTATATAATGATTTCTGGGCCCAGACAATCAAAATAAGGAGACTCATTGTCGGATATCATCACCATGGATTTGCGTGATGGCCGGATATGGAGAAGAGCTCGAGGCATTCCTGCCCCCTCCCTCTCTCACTAAGAACGCCTGAAGGTGGAAAGATGGGATACCTGAGGAGACTTTCTCGTGATTTGGCTTATTAGCGGCTCATTCCCGCCTCTATTAAGAATTCACAGCGAGCAATGCCAGCTGGCGGACGGCAAGCGGAGCTGCCGAGACTCCACCCGCCATCGGACCGCATGGACCCGCATTTGCTCCGGTCTCCTTCCCGTCCATGCGGACAAGTTCGCTCGGCCAGTTTGATGGCTGGAGTCGGCTATTCCCGCTTTATCGTCTTTCTGTGTACTCCCACCAATGTAATCTGCATTTTATTACTAGCTGCTTACTCAAGTTCAGCGGAATGAACTGCTGTCCCGAAGACGTGCACAACGGATAAATTTGATGGATTTCGGTCTGCCCACCGGCTGCAGAGTTGCTGTATACGGAATGCATGGCCTGCAGGAAAAGCGGAGAAGATGTTCCCCGGGCCCAGAAAGCATGGGGGGTCAATTTCGAATACCCGGGACCACAACGGTCCGGTGTTGCGGAACGAAGTTTATGCCCGTTTATGATGAGCGGGAAGTTGCCGGAAGAAGAGCTTTAGCATTTTAGTGTAGCGAGAAAACGAGTGTAGTGGGGGAGGTGGGGCTAACTACCGTAAGAGGCTCAGACGTGGCTCAGATTGTGGCAGACTGTGGCAGACTGTGGCTCAGGAGTGCATCAGGGTAGGACTGGGTTGAATAAGCGGCAAAACTCAGCATTCGAAAAACTACCAATGATACAGTGATTGTAGTGTATCATAGCTCCAATTTGCTGGCTCCAAAATTCTCATCAATATTCCCGAACCCCTGAGTGTTGTAGGTGGCCGGCCTCATTCTCAAGAGGAATAATTATGCTTATGTAATCAAATATTCTCATCCCTGGCAACCGAACATCCGTGGGCGTTTCCTTCGGCAGTCACTGCTCCATATCCGTTTTGGCCAGCCGAATTAAAACACTTTTGCTCCAAACTATTTCCACCTATCTCTGTAAACACCGCCTCCCACGATATGAATTCCACAGCTCCCAATGCTGTCCCCTTCACCCCTCCCCCAATCTTTTCCGGTCTGGCCCATTACTAACCCGCGCCCTTGCGTACACTGCCGAATCGGGAATAAAGTCGTAAACCCTATTTTGTATGGGTACCTCCAGTCTTCAACAATTTGACAACCTCAAGTTTATAAGTGAAGGAGCATCCTAATTTTCATTTACTTTCTTTCCAGGAGGGACTGCTGAGTGAGAAAGAAGGATTTGGTGATAGTCTTGACAACAAAAGCAAAGACTCTTACGTTTTGAATAATTGGACTTGCTTGTCTCAACTTGTACGCTGTCTTAGCTGTGAACTATCAAAATGTCTGCCACGTAAGTTACTGTTTGTTGTGCTTTCATTGAAGTAAAGGCAATTGAAGTTGGGATCGCAATGATGAGAATGTGGGATGGGAATGATGGGATTGTGGTGATGGACCTTGTGATTTGGGCTTTGGGCGTTTGGTCTTTTGGCCTTTTTGGTTGATTTCGTTTCTATTTCCTATCGTTTCTTTTACCCCCTTACTTGTCATTGATTTGCCAGGGAAGGCAGACGGCCGCGGGACGGGAACGCGGAATGGGAGAATTGAAAGGCAGAACTACAGTGGATGGAAGCACAATTTCTGAAAGGGACTGTACTTTGACTTTTTCATTGCAACTCTCATTGGTCTCATTATGGCGTTCTTTTACTGTTGCGATCTATCAATCATTGATAGATGAATGAATCATGTGGCGAATCCTCTGCCTCATGTTCCGATACCCCAGACGCCGTTCGTCTTTCCAATTGCATACCCACAGCTTTTCTGGGCTATCATCGGCATTTTTGTCCTGTTGTTTCGGCTCGCTTCGGGAGTCTGGAGACCGGGCCGGAATTTGGGACCCCAAAGGACCCGACAACTCCCGGTTCGGTTTGCCGATACCCGAAACAGTGGCAATTGCGCTCGAAAGGTGCACGAATTTTCTGTTTTCAGGCCTCAATTAGGGTCAATTACCTGTTTCAATCCTGCCATTTTCCCTACCTCCTTCACCTCTTTTTTCTTCTATCTTTCATCTGCCTTTCCTCCTTTCACTCATTGCTGCTCATCAGCTCTCTGCCCGGCCTTCATTTGGCTGTTGCTGCCGGCTGCGTTGGGTACACGTTTGCAGGGGTAATTGAACCTTACCGAACGGGTAATACCCCTTAACTGTGGCGCGCACCGGATATGGGACAAGCGTGGCGCAGGGAGAGGGTCTGGTCACGTGGCCTGCAGCCGAGGCTGGCAGCGCCCAGCCTGCCTTTCCGGACGCCACCCCCACGGAGTTAAATACGTGGAGTATGCCGGATGGATATGCGGGGGTTTATATACCGGCGGGGCCCTTGCGGGGGGATTGTTTGCATGTTTTGTTTGTCTTTTGGAGAGATGTTGTTGATGGATTTGTATGAGGTGGAAGGTCACTTTATACGCTTGTTGATACTCTCTTTGAAGGAGAAATGAACAGACTGGCAAGCGTTCTAAGCCACTTGAAGCCTGTGACCAGCATGAGTGGAGCCGCGTATGTGCGATGAGTGATTGGTCTTTTGTGTTTTTGGGTCTTTGGGGATTGCAGTTTTATTTCCTTTCATTGATGAGGTTATTTGTTTTCCTGTTTTGCCCGATTCCGCCTGTTTCCTCTCATTTCCTCCACCCGGCCTGCTTTGACCCTTTTCTGATCACATAATCATTAATCCCTTATTCTGCCGCGAATTCGCCCGAACGCCAACTGATCAGCTTCGGAGCCGAGCGGAAGCGTTCTCCGCCCGCCTGCCGAGCGGAACGGTCCACTCCCCCCTCCGTGCGAATTATCCTCTCACCCCGCCTGTCGATCGGAACCCGTTTCCGCCCATCCTTCCGGCCTGCCCGCATTCCTTCCTTTACCCTCCTCCCTCTGCCCTTTACATTTTCCTCTTACTAACCTCTCAACCTAGTGGTGATATCGGACTTATCGGTCTGGCCGTGATGGGCCAGAACCTGATTCTCAATGCCGCCGACCACGGGTACACTGTGGTTGCCTACAACCGTACCGTGTCCAAAGTCGACCATTTCCTGGCCAACGAGGCCAAGGGCAAATCCATCATTGGCGCCCACTCCATTAAGGAGCTGGTCGACAACCTCAAGCGCCCGCGCAGAATTATCCTTTTGGTGAAAGCCGGCGCCGCTGTGGACAACTTCATCCAGCAGCTCCTTCCCTATTTGGAAAAAGGCGACATTATTATTGACGGCGGCAACTCCCACTTCCCGGACTCGAACCGCCGATACGAGGAACTGAAACAGCAAGGAATTCTGTTTGTCGGCTCGGGAGTCTCCGGCGGCGAGGAGGGCGCCCGCTACGGCCCGTCGCTCATGCCGGGCGGCCATCCCGACGCGTGGCCCCACATTAAAGAGATCTTCCAGGCTATTGCCGCAAAGACGGACGGCGAGCCGTGCTGCGACTGGGTCGGCGAAGCGGGGGCGGGGCACTATGTGAAGATGGTGCACAACGGCATTGAGTACGGCGACATGCAGCTGATTTGTGAAGCGTATGATTTGATGAAGCGGGGCGCCGGCCTTTCCGATGCCGAAATCGGCGACGTTTTTACTACCTGGAACAAAGGCGTTTTGGACTCCTTTTTGGTGGAAATCACTGCCGACATTCTTAAGTACAATGACACCGATGGAACTCCGCTTGTGGAGAAGATTCTCGACACTGCGGGGCAAAAGGGTACCGGAAAATGGACGGCTATCAACGCTCTGGACCTTGGCATGCCTGTCACGCTTATCGGCGAAGCCGTCTTTGCTCGGTGTCTGTCGGCTATTAAGGAGGAGCGGGTTCGGGCCGCCGGCGTGCTTGCCGGGCCGGAAGTGCCGAAGTTTACCGGGGACAAGAAGGAGTTTATTGACAACTTGGAACAGGCGCTGTATGCGTCCAAGATTATCTCCTATGCCCAAGGTTTCATGCTTATTCGGGAAGCGGCCAAGGAGTACGGATGGAAGCTGAACAATGCGGCTATTGCCCTGATGTGGCGCGGCGGCTGTATTATCCGTTCCGTGTTTTTGGGCGAGATCACTAAGGCCTACAAGGAGAATCCCGAGCTGGAGAACTTGCTGTTCCACCGGTTTTTCAATGAGGCGATCACCAAGGCGCAGGAGCCGTGGCGTAAAATTGTGGCGCAGGGGTTTATGTGGGGTATCCCCACTCCGGCTTTCTCCACCGCTCTGTCGTTTTATGACGGGTACCGTTCCGCGCGGCTGCCGGCGAATTTGCTGCAGGCCCAGCGGGACTATTTCGGCGCCCACACGTTCCGCGTGCTGCCGGAGTTTGCTTCCGAGACTCTGCCTGCCGGCAAGGATATCCATGTGAACTGGACGGGGAGAGGTGGAAATGTGTCGGCGTCGTCTTATGATGCTTAAGCGAGGCCCGAAGGGCCGAGCTGACGCCGAGCGGAGGCCCGAAGGGCCGAAGCGAGGCTGATATCTGAGCCGAGGTGCCGAGGGTTGCCGAGGTTTTGCCGAAGTGAGACGCGAAGTGTTGAAGTGAGACCTGATGTTCTGAGATGAGACTCGAAGTGCGGAGGTGAGACTTGAAGTGCCGAGGTGAGACCTGACGTGAATTTCGAGGTGCCGAGATGCCGAGGTGAGCTCCGCGGAGCTTGCCGAGGTGCCGAAGCAGGTCTCGGGGTTTGCCGAGGAGCCCAATTGGTGTCGGGGCATGCGATTTCCGAAACGAGTCTTCTGGTCTGATTTAAAGCAGTTGTAGTTGAGTTTGTAGTGAATGGCAAAGTTGAGATAAATATTGAGAAGAGTGAGACTTCATCGTAAGGAGCTGGAGAGGAGGAAAAGGAAGGGAAAAGAGGAAGAGGATGCGAGAGTTTGTGATGTGAGAGGGAAGGGAATTGCAAGGTGAGTAAACAGAAAAGGAGAAGAGGAAGAAGAAGAGGAATAAGAAGGAGGAGGAGGAGAGGAGGAGAAGGAATAAGAAGAGAAGGAAGAAGATGAAGAAAAGGTGGGATCACATTAAGCGAAAAAGAAAAGAAAAAAAAAAAAAAAAAAAAAAAAAAAAAAAAAAAAAAAAAAAAAAAAAAAAAAA
>JAKTWI010000570.1:0-14411 GCA_030561065.1 Sporopachydermia cereana | reverse complement strand
CACTGCTCCGCACATCTCATCAGATACGAGTAATTCTGCAGCAGAAACCTCTCCCTCCCCAAAGCTGTCCCATTTCCCGGCTTATCAGGAAGCCCCGCACTCACCTTCGTAATGGCAGACTCATACTCGTTCCGCAGCCGCATCAGACTGTTGGCCAGCGGCTCGCTCTGCGCCGCTATTTCAATCTCTGCATTCAGATTGCTCAGATTCAGCAATACAGCCAAAAAGGACCCAAACTGCTGCGTCAGCGGATGTATACCTGCCATCTGTGGCGCGCCTGCTGCAGAACTGTGCTTCAAAGAAGAGAAAAAAGACGATTTGGCAGCCGCTTTGCGGATACTCTCGCAGTTCATATCCATAATATGCTGGAACTTGGGCCACAGAATAATCAGCTGGTAGTTCAAATAGTCCTCCATTGCCGGCACCAGCCGCCTCTGCAGCTCAAACAGAAACTGCTGCGTCAGCCGGATGCATATCAGCACTCCGAAACTGTCGTAGGAGGCTTCAAACAGCGCCTTAGTGTAGCTGTGGCCCAGTTGGTATGTAGGCGAGAAAATCTCGTTGACCGTCTGATTGCATATTTCGCCGGCTTTTATACTGAAGAACTCGCTGCAGAATTGGTACTCTGTGCATACGTTGTCCAGCAGTACTACATTTAGGTTGCGGAACCCTGTTTCGGGCCAGTATTTTAGGTTCGAGCTTTCGGCGATCTGGCTAAGCATAGCGGGGGCCTGCGGATCGAGCCGCTGCCGGTCGCCGACAAGCAGATACTCCGACAGGGAGACGGGTGCTGTCTCTTTTGAGGGGGTCTTCCGCTGTTCGGAGGAGAAAATGCCCAATGAAAGGCCGCTTTTGAGTGCGTCCACACTTTCATTAGACCCCAGCAGCACTTCTTTCCCCGCTTTCCGTATACTCAGTTTCTCTAAAGCAGCCAGGTACCGTTTGAACCCGGAGAGATAGTACCAGCGCATAGTGTATACGTAAGCCTGGCGGAGGTCCTGGGCCAGTCGCGGGTGGTATTTCTGGAGAAAGGCAAACATCCCTTTGAGGTCCAGCAGGTCTTTCTGTATATGTTGGGCGTTTGTTCCTGGCACTCTGAGGCTTTTGATTTGCGACGCCATGTGGTCTCGGATGTTCTCCACGGCTTTGTTTACCAGCAGGTCGAGAAACTCCTGAGTAGATGT
Source organism: Sporopachydermia cereana (assembly GCA_030561065.1). NCBI lineage: Eukaryota > Fungi > Ascomycota > Sporopachydermiomycetes > Sporopachydermiales > Sporopachydermiaceae > Sporopachydermia > Sporopachydermia cereana. The sequence continues at coordinate 13,227 of JAKTWI010000570.1, read as the reverse complement.
GATGAGCAGAGGTTTCCGCTCGCTCGTTTCTGGGTCGGTGGTTTCCTGTTCGGGAAGAGTAGACTTCCCATTGGGCTTCCATTTGGTTTCCCACGTTTTGGCAAACGCGTCGATTTCCGTTTTCTTTCTGTCAATAGCAGCGTAGACCTCTACAGCGGCTGGGGTGACCCCATTTTGACACACATTAGAAATCCAATGCGGTGGGAAGGACACTGTTTGCACAATTGCCAGCAGTTTTTCCTCCAGCTCGGCCCGCTTAGCTGCTTTGGCAATGAGAAATTTCGACCGTTCCTGCAGCGTTTCCATCTCCTGGGAGAGGCCGGCGAGTTTGTTGTGGAAGCCATGCAGATAAGATGCGAGAGGGTCAATAGACGCCAGAGCCTCCTGGATGGAGATGTGAAAGTCCTTCAGGTCTCTGAGGGTTTTTTCGTATATGTCGTTTATGTTTTGCTGTGGCTGTGAGCGGGTAAAAGCGCCTTTGGTGATGTCGTATCTGAGCTGTTCGAGCGACTGGATGGTTGCGTTGTCTTTGCTTGTGGGGTCTTTGCTCAGCACGGCTTTCAAAGCTGAGATGTCAATTGAGAGTGGAGTTTCCTCAGACTGGACAATAAGAGACTGTTAGTAGGGTTCATAAGTTGTATGCAGCAGCTGTCTTGTTGCTATTTTGTTGCAAATCTCTCTCACAGTAAAAAGGACCCTTCGTGCTTACTTTTGCGTCCTGTGGCTGGGCCCCCAGTATACCCCGCAGCAGCGACACTTTGTCTATTTCTGCTGCCCGCGATCCTGCTGGCGGGGCTTTGTCCATTGCCTTCATGGACAACGTTCGGGGTCTCCCTTTGACGGCCCCGGACATGTTGAGTGTATTTAGCGGATGCGGAGAGTTTGGTGATGCTGTGTGAAACTTTCAATGGCTGTGTAGGATTCATTAGAATGGGATAGATTTGAGAATAAGGGATGATGTGTTGTTTGTTATGTTTGAAGATTGAGATAGAGGAGATAGTGAGAGGCGAGAGGTGGGAGGAGATGCGATGTTCAGAGAGTATGCAGGTGGATGCAGGGAAATGCAGGGAGCTGCAGGTGTCAAAAGTGTGGTAATTGTATGATGGAGTAGAAACTTCTGCAGCACTTTGGGAAGACAAGAGTCTATAGTTGTGTAAGGCTGCTCAGATTATCAACCACTCAAGTGTAAGTTGGAGAAATATTAGCCACATGCTCTGTAGACGTACAGCTCATCAGGAGTATAATGCGTTGCTGCATCATCATGCGGTAAACCTAGAAGTATTGTGCATGTTGGCTGCAGGAGGAAAGGAGAAGAGAGAAAAAGGGAGATAAAAATGAGGTAAGATCCATTGGGAAAGGTTGGGAAGAGTGGAGTTGTTACTATCAAAGCCAAAATGGTGAATTAGAGTGTTTCCGGCTCTCAAAGTTCACGAGATAAAGGCGGCATTAGAGAGTGTATGTCTCCGGTTGAGCCATCAGTCATGCAGAGTTGATGCAGTGATATGCCAGGTCCAAACTCTATTTCTTCTTATCTCTTGTAATCGTAAGATACACCCAAAAGGTGCCTCTATACTTAGTGTTAATTGTGATATTGGAGTACTGTGTCCAATGATTAAGTGATTTAGGGGCGCCGGTAAGGCTCCCTAAGCCACTGGCCCATATTTAACTGCAGCAAGGCACCTTTTCCCTTTCCGTCAAATCCACCTTCATTAATATCTCAACTTCCTCAACTCCAACTCATTTCAAACTCCTTTTTGTTACAGTCTTTGAGTGTCAGTAATCTCACAAAGTCGGGCCAGACACCCGGCAATCTGCAGCTGCGTAGACACACCCTCCAGCACCTTCATGTGAGTGAAGCCGATCTCCTTGATAAACTCTAGTCTCACAGATTCCCGCAGATGGTCCATAGTTTTCGTCACCCGGAACGACGTGGTGATTATATCAATGGCACTGTATCCTTTGTCCCATAAGAAAGCCAGCTTATCCAGAGCCTCGTCGATCTTATGCTGATGGCACAGATCTATCATCTCCCGGACAACCAGCGGATGGGGAGAGTCCACGATTTTGAACACATTATCGCCATTCACCAAACCGTAACCAGCCACAGTGCTCTGCAGATTGTTAATGGCTTGTCTCATGTCTCCCTCGGCAGTGAATATCAGCGCACTGAGCCCGTCCTCAGTGTACTTTACATCTTCTGCTTTAATAATCTCCAGCAAACGTTTCAGCACCTGTTCGTCTGTGAGCCGGCCGTACCGCAGAATGGCGCATCGGGACTGCAGCGGCTCAATAATCTTGTTAGACTGGTTGCAGGCAAACGCAAACCGGGTTGTGTTGGAGTATATTTCCATAATTCGCCGGAGGGCCTGTTGGGCACCAGGAGTCATAGAGTCCGCCTCATCAAGGATGATGATCTTGTGGCGGCCTGGGGGCAGCAGGACTTTCTTCTGGGCAAAGGACTTAATTCGGTTCCGCACAACTTCAATCCCTCGGTCGTCAGAAGCATTCAGTTCCAGCACAGCATCATGATAGGCTTTTCCTAACAGTTCTCTGGCTAGACAGTGGATAGATGTGGTTTTGCCGATACCGGGGAGACCCTAAAGGGAGTAAAAGGAGATTGTTAGTCTCGTCGTTTCCATCAATGATGCATGTAAATATATTCCGGGTGCAGATATCAACCGCAGATTACTCACAGAGATGATCATATGGGGCATATTCCCGTCCTGGGCTATCAGCTTCAGGCGTTCCACTGTGTCTTCATTGCCCACAATATCTTTGAGCAGATGCGGCCGGTATTTCTCCACCCTTGAGGGAAAGAGATAAAAGATTGTTAGCATGAGAGAATTTTCGCGATAGGGGTAGTGGGGTACTGGGATATTCATAACTGTTTCTGACTTACCAAGGGAGCTCCAGCTTTCTGTCTGGGTTTGGTTTCAGGGCGTCTGAAGTCATGTGGAGCTTTAGATGTAGAGAGAGGGAGAGTTGATATGAGCAAATGGTTGGTTGAAGTAGAGGGTTCTGTCGATTGCTCTGCTGAGTGGTTTCGTTCACAGTTATAGTCTGATCTCTCGTATTGTTCATTGGAAGAATATGAGATGAAATGGCGCCGGTTTTCAGACGCGTTCTGGTTTAGAGTTTAGTAGTGCATGTTTGTGCATATTCATGCATGATATGACATGTGTCACGTGATGCAAGCGGGCGGCTCCGTCTGGACAGATTGATGCCGATTCTTCTTTACTTCTTATATCTCTCATTTGTTTATAGTATTCTTGAGTATGATGAATCTTCATGTTACTGCATCCTGTAGTAAGGAATAAAGGACAAGCCTGGAATGGGGAGAATGCGGGCCAACATCAAAGCGCTCAGAGGCGGAAGCGTGAAAAGTGTAGAGATACTCAGATGAGAAGAAGGGACCTGAATCGAGCGGATTCTTACCTTTAAGCCGATGCTGGGAAGGGATCCGAATGGCGATCAAGAGAGCGATTGAGACTTGCCGAGTAAAACAAGCGATACAAAGTTTTCACCTTTTTCCAAGCATAAGGCAGAAATGGGCGATAAGGAAGTGACAGGTTGCACCGCGTCGCGTAGATTGCTGTTTGTGCCGATCCCTCGGACATTCGGCTCCAGTGGTTGGGTTAAGCCGTCGCAGGTCTGAATGGAAGCGGCAAAAAAGCGGATACGGATCGGAACTGAAACTGGAGCGGAATAGACATTCGGCCTTGATGCCCCGAAGGGGCCCAATTCGCGGGCCGAGATAGAGGGTCTGGACACGGTAAGTGGAATTGGCGAGGTTTGTCCATTTCTCAGGGGATTCGGGGGGCTGCTGTGGCAATTTGATAGTGTGGTGGTATTGTGGGCATATTGTCTGCGGTCTGCAGCAATTTGGGTGGAACCAATGCCCGTTTATTGCAATTTTTATGTGCAGAGAATGACGATTTGCCGTTTGGCTGGTTTCACTGAGTGATTCAGACCCTCCTCTGTTTTCAAGAATCGCCTTTTCAGACCCTTTTTTGTCCTCAAAGGTCGGTTTTTAGAGTTAGAGTTTAGCGTAAAAAGTGCGTCATGCATGCAAATGCATGCGGCTTAATGCGGGGTGAACTATATTAAAGCTTGCATTGCGTCTGCATTGCTTTTGCATGTTTTGTACATGTGAATGTGAGCTTTTTGTTGAGATTACGGGCTCCCCTGGGAGCCAAATTACATGCAAATGGCAGCTATTAGTAGCCATGATTTTGGTGAATACCTAGACTCAAAACTTCACTCTTATAAAGCCATGTGTGGCTGTGTATATTGAGTTATATTTTTGCTGCATACTGCATGTAGGCGCATGTGCATGTAATGCAATGCACGTGTGTCATCTTTTTACAAAATATATGCATAAATATGCAGTATCATGTATGCCTTTTAAGCTTTCACCTGCATATACGCTAAAAATTGGCACTAAACCTCTCAGACCCTCCATTTTCTGCTTATTTTTGTCAAAAATCCCTGGCCTATTACCCCCCTGAAGATGCCGCATTTCCTCAGTTAACTAGCAAGGCGAGGGACTAACTGCAAAACAAAAAACTGACGCAGATAGTCGTTTCCATGACGGACCTCCTGATCCGTCTTTCAATCTTTTCCGAAAAGTCGATGTCGTTTTATTGCTGCGTATGTCAGGTTGCGAGACAGGCAGACCACGGATTTATGCATGTCAAACTGTAATCGAAACCTTAATTGCGATTTTTTCAGATTAAATTGTCCTTTTTTCTCGCTGACAGTATGTAGGAAAATGAATTACTTCATGGCCTTGAATTTGAGGAGAAAACACAGGAGAATTGGTTGTTTTATCGCCATTTATGTATGTTACTGCGAGTAATGTACAGCATCACGTGGTAGTATCTACCCATAAGCAGTATACAGGGCCCCATAATGGGACACTCTGGGTTTTGAGGTGAGAGTGTTAAATGTTCAGGAGAGCAAGAAAAAGCCGCAAAAAACCCAAAATTTCAAGGTAGCAAGCACTTAGCTACAGTTTCTGAGAGTGAGGGACATTTCAAAGCCACAGGTGCGGAATCAACAGCAATTTATAAATCCAGAGTTCTGGGAGAAGCCTCTTGCATGAGCCTGCATGGACAGTCACATGCAGCACCTTGCAGCATTTTCAAACTCAATTCGGAGTCCCGATCAGAGCATATCTGGAAAGGAAAAGCCACTGTTGTCTATTGATCAAAAAGTGAGGAGGCTGCACTCTCCAAAAGCTGGGCAGCTGAATAATCTGGCTATAATTTGAACACTAAAACTCAAGCGCCCTCTCTCCTACAGTCCATTTGCCACCTGTAATCCAGCACTTTCCCCTCACGGGTACCTTCATTTCACCGAATCTGTGCTTCTGCCGCCTAAGTATTAGCAAAATTGTCTTCCCCAGTATCCCGCATACATCATTACCGTCTGTTCATGTTGCTTCTGTTGTGGACTGCTTCTATGTGTCCTCCTGGTTTTCCTCATGTACTGGTCCGCCATCTGGCACCCTCTCGGATGTGTCATTAAGATGGTCCTGTGAGTGAGAATCACCTTCTTCATCCTCACTCTCACTTTCAGATTCGGAATCGCCACCTTCATTCTGACCATTCTGGGATTTGTTTCCAGAGCCATTGATTAGTTTCCGCGGCGGCAGAACAGTCTCAAAAGCTTGTTTCCAGTCCTTTGTTGTGAACCAGTGTAGGAGCAGCTCAAAGACATGGTTCGTTGTAAGCACTTTGCGGCCAGAGATCCTCACATATTGGTCAATAGGCAGTCTGGCCGTTCTAATCCCTGCAGCCTCAGCTTTGTTTTTGCACAGATTTTTGTATCTGCCCTTGTCGACTATGCCTCCAATGATGTAAGTGAAGCCTGGCTCCAAAGTGTCGATGGTGTTGTCTGAGTCTGAAGAGAGATATATCCATTTGCTTCTCTCCTCTTCTGAGTCTGGGAGTGATGCTGTGAAGTCTTCTTCTGTGAAGGTGAAGTGTTTCCAGTGTAGATGCTGGTTTTTCAGACCAACCTGGAACCGCTCCAGCAATTTCTTATTGAGGGATGTGACATGGAGATCAACAGTATACACGCCTTTCCTGTTCTCCGAGTAGCTTCGAATGATCTGTGATGAGAGTGACGTTCGTTCCTAGAGGAGAGAGGCTATAGTTAGTAGTCTGGGACATATTATAAGAAATTGCTGCGATCGGAGAAAATCACAACAAGCAGAGAGATACTGTAAAGTCCCTTCTTACCTTATCTGTCATCAAATCATCAAACCCGCAATCAATAATCACTTTCACCGGAATTGGGGTTGGAGGATCTCGTGGAACGAATGGTTTGATCACTGTGTTCGGATCAATGCCCTGCTCCCTTAATCTCTGCTTTTCCTCCTCCAGCTTCTGTCTTCGTTCTGCTTTAAGTTTCTTTTTCCGTTCTTTCTTTTCTTTGGCCCATTGTGCTTTGCTTTCCTCGAATCTTTGCTTCCGCAGCAGCTTTTTGTATGCCGATTTGGTCATTCCCTCGGGAACTACAAGTTTCCCGTTTTGCCGTGTCGGAGGTGGGATGCGTGCGATGGCTGCCGAGGCTTCCGTTGCCACTTGTGGAGCAGCTGCTCCTATGTTTGTGTCCTGTTCTGACATGCCGTTGATCGAGAAAGATGAGAGAGGGTAATATCACCACAGATACTCAAGATTGCCGAGATCCCAAGAGTTCCACTCTATGCAAATCTGAAACTTCCAGCTTTCCACCGCTGTTCGGCTCTCAGTCTAAAACCACAGATCCAATCAGGTAGTCTGCCTTTCTAACAGACACAATCCCTTCTACTCAAGACGCCTCTATTCACTCTGTTTTCCCATCTTCTGGTTGATTCTTCTTTCCCTCTCCATACAGTAGATATTTTTTCCACTCCTTCGGCTCTCTTCTTGCATCTTCCGACCCCCTCCCTAGTCCATAAATGTTCACATAATACAAATTAACCCCAGCTCCCGTCCCAAATCCCATCCTCCGGCTTTTTTTAAATTTCTATTATATCATCATTTAAGTGCCCCGGACGCCCCATCCATCCGGACAACACTGTCCGATGCATCAGATGCTCATCCTTTCCCGCCGTCCGACACTGTCCGAATGAAAAATAAGCCGAGCTTTTCTCTCCGGCCGCCATTTCGGCATCTCGGTATCGGAACGGAAGGGCTGGCGGACAGATTTCGGGACCACAAAAGAGCTGCTTCTGTGTTCCTGAGCTGGAGTCCTATCTTTGAGTGGCTTTCCTTGTACGGCAAAAGCGCCCTTTTCAAGCCCTCTTAATAGTTGCCGGCTGGTACAAGTGCCGAGGGGTCTCTTTGCTATAGAAATTTGGGAGCGGCTGCTAGCCCTTTGCTCTATCGTTCAGTCGTCAGGCCGAAGAAACACACAAAATGGCTCCGCCGCCGCCGCTGATCATTGACTCTCATGCCGTCAGCGGCATCACAGGGTGAGTGAAGGTTATTGGGGAGAAGGGAAAATGCGGGGAGGTTTGAGGAGAAGCGGAAGCGGAAGCGGAAGCGGAAGCGGAAGCGGAAGGGGAGACGGAAGTTGAGGCGGAGATTGAGGCGGAAGTTGGAGTGCAAGCCGACAAACTGAAAGATGGAAGCGGTGGAGTGAAAGACTGAAAGGAAGTGGGAAAATGGATTTCACAGGCTGGTGATGTCTCAAACCCCATGAGAGGCTTCCGCGGACTTTGCAGGAAGTTTATATCAATCTTTGGTTGTATCAACTCCTTGATGACTTTTGGCGCGGAGAGCTTTTTTCTTGCCTTTCATTCTCTCTCTCATCGGTTCCTATCCGCAGGCTTATTTTCGTGAATCTCTTATCGAAAAGTCCATCTCTCGGGATATCTCGGGAGGACACCAAAGGAACTTCGAAACAGAACTTAGGAAGGAACTATGAAACCCGGAAAGAATTTGTCGTCCCCAATATGACTTATTTTTATTTCTGATGACTGAAGATTCTAACTGAGCTGTGCTTCTTTCTCCTTCCTGCTGTTTAGCTCGATTTCTATTGCCTGCTGGATTATTGTGTTTGCTCCCCAGCTATATGAAAACGTATGATATACTCATCAACTGCAAGCGCAAGAACAGCGGGAGAGCCGAAGTGTCAAAAGCGGAAAATGCTCCCGTTATTTTCCGAAAACGTCGGCACTAACGGAGTAACCTTCCTTCTGTTTCCTTTTATTCATTTTAGTTCCGCCGCGGAAGTGCCGAGGGTCTTTCGCTCTTGTTTGTTGTGTTGTGGCTGGCCGGAGATGTGTTTAATGTCATTGGATGTATATTCCAGGGCGTCCTCCCTACAATGGTATGTGTGGATTCGAGGAGGTGACGATTTAACTGTGAGGCGGCTGATTGTTGCTTTATTGTGGAGATGTTTTCATTGTATCGGAGATTTTGAGAGCGGGAGAAAAGCCATAATAGCTGGGGATGTCAGTTCTTTGCAATCACTAAGGGTTCATGGGGGCTTATGATGCATAAGGCCTTGAGGCCTGTTTTGGATCACATGCTGTCAATGGCTTTCATGGGCTTTGAGGTATTCGAGGTCTTGAAATCCAATATTTTGCTTTCTCTGCTTGTCCTTTTTATGATCATACTGCTGTCATTGCCATCACTGCTCCTACTGTTCTCATCCCCCTATGATTGTTATTTTTCTTTTGATCCTCTCAAATTCATTTTATTCCCTGTTATTCTTCGCTCCTCGTTCTTCCCCTTATCAGCATTATTCTCATCGCCCTCATTCTCATTGCTATTATCCTTGTCCCCCTTCTTATCATTCTTATCCTTTTGTTTCATACTTTTCTCACTCTCACTTTCCTTGTTCTCTCAATTGTCTCAATTCTATTCCCATCCCCATTTTTGCTCTCATCCTTTCTATCGCTTCTCATTGCACTCACAGCCTTCATTTTATCTCAGTGCATTTCACTGTTTTGTTGCCTTCATCTTCTTCATTTTATTCCTCATTCAATACTTCCTTTCTTTTCTTTCCCTCCATTCCTTCCTCATGTCCCTTATTATTTCCTCTCTCATTTATTCTTTCCTCACTACCCTTATTCTTATCCCACTCATCTCATTCCCTGCAATCTTTACCACCTGCTAACCTCACCCCTCAGATGATTCTCGCCATATACTACACACTGGCCGATGTGGTGCTGTTCTACCAGTGCATTGTGTATGGCCACGGAGAGAAAGTCGATGCAGTGCATCTCAATCCGGCCACGCCTCTCAACGAGGATGTGCTGGAAGAGGTTCTGGAAGGCGAAGACGACGAAGAGTCGCTGGTGGCGCCGCCTGTGCCACAGTGGAAGATTTGTAAGTTTGGAATCGGATTGGAGTTGGATGTTTGGCTTATTACAGGGTGTTTTGAAGATGTTAGGGAGATATTAGAGAGATATCATGGAGGGTTGGAGATGGCAAGGAGATTCTATGAGTTTCGTCTATGAGATTTTAATCCCGAAAGTGGCTGCTTTGTTGGCGGTTAACTCCCAAGCGAGCTAGTCAGTCATTTTCTCCCTCATCTTGAGAACAGTCTGTGATACGCCCACAAGCTGCCGCCAAACAAGTCACAGTACTTTGGACTGCGGTGGAAGGGGAATGAGGCTGGACGGCATTTAAGAGGGTTTCTTCCGAGAATCCTGTCGTAGTTTTTCCTTTGCTTCCGTCTCGAAACCCGTTATGAGGGTGGCCGAGCTTCCCTGCCGAGTGCTGAAGGCTTCTCTCAAAAGTCGGTTCAGGTCATTTGCTTGTGGTTCCGCTGATATGCAGATTCGGGGACCTCCGGAGCTCTCCTCCCTGGCTCAATCTTTGGCACTGTCCGAGGAGATTCACGTACCCGGATGCGAGCGGGTTGGTCATTTGCATTGGCAACGCCGAAATAATAGGCCGGGGGTCTCGGAATTGCCGAGGGCGGGAGGGTTCCGGAGACAGCCGACGGCTGGCGGTTGACAGATTGCCGACGACAGGCAGTCGTGGAGATGTCCGCGGTGGAACCTCCTGAACCTCTCGGTTGTGACTCTTTTATTATGTCTTATTTTGTCTCCTTTTGTCTCCTTCTGTTCTTTTATATCGCCCTTTTGCTCCGCATCTCTCCTCACGTCTCCTCACGCTTTCTTTGAACCTCACGTCTCCTCACGATTTACTTCTACCTCACGTCTCCTCACGTCTCCCTTCAACCTCGCGTCTCCTCATATCTTTTCTTAACCTCACGTCTCCTCATAAATTCCATCCACCTCACGTCTCCTCACGTCTCTGCCCTCCTTACGTCTCCTCTCATCCCCTCCCCAACTTCTCATCTCCTCAAATCTCCTCATCTTCCCTTTTCCCATACTAACAACTGCCAGACTTCTACAATTTCCTGATGGTTTCCCTGGTGATATTTGCCGGTGTGCTCGGGTGGTTTATCTCCAACTCCCGCGGCAGCCCTTCGGAAGATCCCGAGCCTGCCGACGATCTCCGCCTCGATCTGGTGGGCCAGCTGTTTGGCTGGGGCTGTGCTGTTTTGTATCTCGGCTCGCGGGTGCCGCAGATTCTGCTCAACCACAAGCGGCGGTCGTGTGAGGGCATCAGTTTTCTGTTTTTCCTGTTTGCCTGTTTGGGCAATCTGACGTATGTGGTGTCTATCCTGTCGTGGAGTTTGGATCCGTACTATCTGTTGGTGAATCTGAGCTGGTTGACAGGGAGTATTGGCACGCTGGCGCTGGATTTTGTGATTTTCGTGCAGTTTTGGATGTACAACGAGCCAGAATATGAGGGGTATGAGCCTATTGAGAGCTGAGGAGGAGGAGAGGACGGGAGGGGAGGACGGAACCGGAAGCAGCGGAAGTGGAAGTGAAAAAAAGAGACGAGAGACGAAGGACGGAAACGGAAGAAATCTGGGATTGTAAGCCTGAAAGGCGGATGGCTCGGGTGAATTGAAGTAGTTGTATGGAGATAGAACTGGTGGAGCTGGAAGAAGCTGACAGGTGCCGAAAGGTGCCGAAGGAGCCGAAAGGTGCCGAAAGGAGCGGAAGAGAAGCGAGAAATGCCTAAAGGAGCCGAAAGGAGCCGAAAAGAGCCGAAAGGAGTTGAGGTCTTCAAAATCAGACTTTTTTGAGAAAGTGCAGTATGGAGCTGGAAGATTAAAGAGGCGGAACAATGGCGGATGAGACCCGGAAGAAGCGGCCCAAATCTCACAAACTCCAATCAAGCCGTGCCAATGCCGAGTAAAGCTGACGGAAACTGAAACCGGAAACTGCCATTCACCGCCCACCTACAAAATATTAGACAAACCTCAAATAGGATAAACGTCAAACATAATAGCAGCATGTTATTCATTAAGTAAGCGGCACAATAACTCTGCCTGACACTCGCTCGGCAGTCGCTCGTAAAACTCACAGGAGAAACGGAACTGTCGGATCGGATCGGGTGGGCCACTGGCGCGCGGCAAACTTTCCATCCGTCTCATTCCATCAGCACTCCTCATACATTCCCCTCTTAGAACGCCAAAAGAGCCGCGGCACGTTCATTATAGCGGGCGCCAGTGACCTTGAATTCGCTCAAAATGGCATCCACAGCATCCAACTCCGCCTCCGTCAACTGAATCTCTGCCGCAGCCAAATTCTCTTCCAGCCGCTGGACGGAAGAAGTTCCCGGAATAGGAATAATTGTGGGGTACTTGTACTTGTAGCGGGGCCCATCAGCGGGGGTCTTGCCCGAAAAGGAAAGAACCCACGCAAGAGCAAATTGGCCCGGAGTTACCCCTCTTTTGCTGGCCAGTTCCTGGATTTTGTCCACCAAAGAGAGATTCTTATCAAAATTCTCCGGCTGGAACCGCTCCAAGTGGTGGCGGACATCGCCGGCCGGAATGTCCGACACGGCCTTGAGCTGTCCGGTAAGGAACCCGCGTCCCAAAGGCGAGTAGGCCACAATGGGGATATCCAGTTCGCCACACGCCTGGGCAATGCCGTTGGACAGAATCTCGGTAGACCACAAAGAGAACTCAATCTCCACTGCCGAGATGGTCGCCACAGAGGCCGCGCGGCGGATCTCCTCGGCATTCACCTCCGAAAGGGAAATGGCTCGGAACTGGCCCGTGCCGGCTATCCGAGCCAGCCGCTCCACAATCTCCTCGGTTTTGTATTTCCGGTCCAGCCGCGCGGGCTCAAACAGGTCAATTGTCTTGCCGGAGGATTTCAGCTCGGCGGCAATGTCTGCCACAGACTTGGCAATAAATTCCTCGCTTCCGTCGGGGACCAGCGTCTCCAAGCTGACTCCGCCTTTGATAGACATAACCACCTTTTCCTTGGTTTCGGGATAGGCTTTAAAAAAGCGGTCCATCAGCTTCAGGTTTGCCGTCTGGTTTCCCGGCGGCCCGTAGAACTGGCCGCCGTTGAAGAAGTTGGCGCCGCGGTCGACGGCGGCTTTCATGACGGCAAAGGCCGTTTCGTCGGGGCTGGGGTTTGCCTTCCAGGTGAGGCCCATGAGGCCGAAGCCGATCTTGCCGACCTCCACGGTGGACTTGTCAAGTAGAGTGAGAGTAGGCATTGCGGGGTAAAGTGGGGTAGGTGGGGTAAGGTGGGGTTGTTGGGACAGTTGGGATTGTTGCAGAAGATTGTTGTTGCTATTATTGCTTAGCAAAGGTAAAGGCAATTGTTGTTGATTAGCAAGGCAGAAATGATTATTGATTAGCAACAACAAGGTCAATTGATCCGATTATCCAACCTCCCGGCGGTCGGGCTTTATATATCCTGTTGGTGCTTGCTTAACTCCGTGTTTATCCTTCTTGCCAGCTGTCAAACTTGCTCTGTTGCTTCCCTATGCTTTCCCATGCGCTCTGCTCCATCAGTCTTCTCCTCCGGTATGTCCCGATTGATGGGATTTCTCCGTTGTAGTAACCTTGTAATAACCCTTTCCGTCAGGTCAATTGTTGACGTTTTCTCCGTTATGTCACTGTGGTGGTTAGTAATGCTGAGCAAATAGCTCATCGCGGGTCTGCCATGCCCGGAAAAACTAATGACGATGGGCTGCGGCGCCGGGTTTTAGCGCTTTTGGGAAATTGGGTTCCGAAAGGACGTGTGGCGCAGCTTGGCGGGCCGCGTTCGGGAGGCGGATGGCCCGTTCGGGCCGATGAGGCGCTTGCAAGCGGGGCATTTATGGATTAGTAATCTGGAAATGGCGGAAGCGGACTTAAGTGGGGGAATTAGTGATTAGTAATCTGGAAATATGCCGGAGTTAG
>JAKTWI010000569.1:0-14432 GCA_030561065.1 Sporopachydermia cereana | reverse complement strand
AAATTAGATTGTGAAATGAATGGAGAAACTGAGGAATTGAGCAATGAGTATGAAGGGTGGAGAAGTAGGAGTTCACTCAAATGTCAGTTGATGAGTCAGATACAAGTGGGGATAAGAGAAACTTGGGTCACTAGAGGTCATTTGATTGTGTAATTCACTGTCTCTAAAAGCAACAGTGGAGGCCCGATGAACGGAGAACTGAAGGGCCTTGGTTTAGTCCCCGCTCATAGTAAATTAGTATGTAAGTGAGAGAGGTTGTCGATCTGTCAGACGAGCTGTTCAAGTGTGTGATAGTACACAGGAGAGTGGTCAATCAATAGAGAAAGTAACTAAATAATCAGACCATTTCTCTTGCCCTTCTAGAATAAGGGAACCGCTGACTACCTGATCAGTGGGTAGAGCAGCAGTTTATGCTTGCGAAGGGCAGACCACATGTTCTTTGCTATCTGGTTCATCACTTCATCAGGCACACCCAGGTTTCGCACATGGGCGTTCACCAGGTTGAATGTGTCCCGGATCTTCCTTTGGTCTTTTTTAGTTGTACCGCTGCTCTTAGCAAAAGCCAACACAGTTGAGCAAAAGACAATATCTGTCAACAACTGCAAGCGTAGTTTCCAAATCTCAGCAACACCACAGGATAAACCTGTCCTCTCTGTTGTCTCACTGTCTTCATTCTCTTCACTCACCACCACCTCCTTTTCCTTCTCTTCCTTTGGGGCCTCTAAAGCTCTTCCATTTTCATTCTGCCTTTCTCTATCTTCAAACGTCTCCTCACTCTCCCACTTGTCCCCCTTTTCTTCCTCATCCTGCAAACCATTCTCTTCCCCCTGCTTCTTCTCGCCCAACTCGCCATCCCCCACAGTATCCAACACCGCCAAAAGTACCCGAATAACCTCCGTGACCACCACAATCGGCACCACACATGCAGTCTCATGATAGTACACATCTTCTCTTATTTGCAGTCCATCGCTCTGAACAACTCCATCGGTATTCAGCCACACAGCACACCACCTCAGATAATTGCTTACAAACACAGAAGGACCAACCGGAACCACAGTAGACACTTTCCCGGACCCCAGCGGAACACTCTGTAAACTCCCTACTATCTGTCCCCTGTACTGGGGCTGTTCTAACCCATCCTTCAGTTCTGTCAATGACACCTCCATCGCCTTCTCACCAATCACACGGTAAATGTCCTCCAGAACGTGTTGTACTTTCTCCTTCACTAACCCGCTTGACTGCTTCTGCATTTCATCCACCTGCAGAAAACCCAACAGACACCGCAGCAAACAGAATGTAGCAGCCACACTCACAGAGCTGCCTTCCCCGGAGTATTTCTCGGCAATCAGCGCCACCAGCGCCTCCCGGCCGCTGCTACACTGGACGTCCAATTGGCTGATATATCCTTCCACCTCTTTTCCTGACTGTTCCAGCATATCCTCCCAGGCCTTCTCAGCAGCCGCACTGTCTGGTATCAGATGCATTTCTCCAATCTCACCATCAGACCCTGCCATAGGCTCATCAGAGTCCAAATTGATATCAAAGGCAATATCGTCCACTTCCTCCGTTTTATAAGACAACTGAGATGCTTTCTCCAGCACTCTCAAATCATAGTTGTACTGGTTCCACCAGGCCTCATAAAGCTGGCCGATTTCCTTTGCCGGGCCAATCTTCCCTTGGGAGATTTCCCGTATACTGGAAATAAATTCCTGTAATGGCTGAGAAGAGTCCAACATAAACACATTCACTGCTCCGTCTGCTGCGGCATCTCCAGCCACAACATTGTTGATTTTATCGGCAATCGCATCCTTCAGCCCCGCGGCATGCCGCACTACAATCTGCTCAATACAGGGAACCCATTGGGCCGCCACACTCTCCAGCAAACTCCTGCCGGAATACTCCGCCACAACCACATTGAGCTCTCGGAAAAACACCGAGCCTCGGAACAACTGCAGAACCTTATTGCGGAGATCCAGTGCCGTTTCCAGAGCAGCAGACACCTCAGTGACATCTACAGGCAAGCCGCCCAGCTCCTTTACAATTGTGGCCAGCCCGGAAGTGAGATATGCCGCTACAGCAGGACACAATCTCTGTCGCAGTATACTCTGCAGATCATGCAAACTGATAACACAGAATCCCCCAGGCGGGAACAAAACCCCGGAATCAACTGCCGGAACGCTTTTCACCGAGGGACACAGCTTCATCACTAAAGACAGTTCTTTGCTGTCAATATACACTCTGTCGGCTGTATCCAATTGGGAGCGGATCGCTTCTACTAGCGGAACTGAGCTTTCCTTCTTCAGCAGACCCTCCATATACCCCAGAAACACAGCTCGGGTCACATTGGCAGTGCTGGAGATAAACTCCAGGCTCTCAATAAACCCGTCAATCTGCTCTGAAATCTGCCTCGGAGTGCCATTGCTCAACTTCTCCAGAGGCTTCAAAGGCCGAAGACGTATTTGCAGGAAATGGCCCAGAACCTCCGGCACAGTTTCCTGCCGTAATAGTACATATGCATGGACATAATCCTTCAGCCGGCTTATTTCCCGTTCGGAAGAACCCCGGGTGGAAACTATCTCGCTCACCATCCGCTGGGTAAACCGCTGCTTATAGCCCTCCAGCTGGGACTGCAGTTTCCCTAACGCCGGGTCGGGGGTTGAAACACAGGAAGCGACCCGATCAAACAGCACTATAAGCCGCGCCACCAGCAGCAGTCTCTCGGAAGACCCAGCAACAACATGATGAGCCACACATCTCACTATAGAGTACAGCAGCGACAGTTTCATCCGATGGGTGTATGCTTTACTATGAGAAGCCAGCGGCGGCAGCTGCCCGTGGTGAGAGTCGAAAAACTCGTAGGCCTTGCGGGTGTCTGCCCCATCACACAGCCGGCGGAGATAGGCGTCGTTTTGGCGGAGTATGGAATCGATGTCGATTATTGTGTCGGCAGTCTGGACCAGGTCGCGGTATTTCGTGCCGACGAGGTTTCTTATTTCCTGCTTTTTGGACACCAGCCGGGACTCAATGGCAGTGTTGATGGCTTTCACTTGTGAGGGGGTAAATGTGGAGAAAAGCGCGGCGGGGGTTTTGTCGACTACCGAGTCGATTTGGTTGAGAAGTTGGCTCAGATCTCTGTCGGCAGAGGAGCTGCTTCTAGAGGCCAAAGAGGCCGAGGAGCTGGCCCGGGAAGCAATCATTGAGTTGGGGTTAATTGTGGGTGTTTGGTTGTTTCTTCACCGGTTGTGTTGGTTGGTTGATCAATGCGCTGTTGATATTTGTTGGGCTCCGTTGTTTGGTTGATTCGTTGAGTGGAGAGTTGAGTGAAAGGTTGAAGTTGGAGATTGAATGATCAAGCTGAAGGTAACAGAGTAGGCATGAATTAAAGTAGGTATGCTAATTTTCATGAGCAACTAGTAAGCAGGCCCATACTCAATATGTGCCTCTTTTGATAGATTGGTGAATGCCACTGTGTACCTGTCAATCCATAAACAATAGGACTTGCAGATGCCTCAGGCCCCTTCAACGAAAAGAAACTCGTAGGACAGTCAATTGGCAGACAACGCAGTTAATGCGATGCTGGGGTTTCATCCAAAGAGTGACTTTTCTTTACTTCTAAATGATTACCACCAACGAGTTACTCATAGAGAACACTTGAATTTATAAGTTGAAGATGAGGAATACTAAAGGCCCGTTCGAAGCCCCGTATGAAATGGGTGTGAGAGTTGCAATGCGCTGCAGGCTGTGGGCGGGCGGGCGGTACCGGCGGCATTGAGGCTTCTGCTTGCGGGGTGGAGTTGCCGGGGAATATAAGAAGGGTTGGTAGCAGATCACGTGACTGCAAACCAAATTTCATTTTGAGAGCCTGTAGCAGATCACGTGACGGCATACAGGTATTTCACTTTGGTAAAAATATGGGCGCGGAAGAATAGGTAAGGTCCCTGGTTGACATAAGATACAAGGAAATTCAGCAGGTTATGCCAAAGAAAGCTTCAAATGACCGACTGTAACAAAACTCTCGCCTCTGAGAACGGTCACTGCTTCTGAATGGCAGCTCCATCACCGTCAGGTACAGCCTGTCTGCACTTGAAGCCGTGTGCTCCTTACCTCTTCCACCTTCACGGTCAAACAGCAGGAAAAACCCTACTATTTATCTCAAAAGCTCCCCTCCTTACTCAACCTCTAGTTTTATACTACTTTAATCTTTATAACCTCACTTCGGCCTCGTTAACTCTCCTCAGCCTGCTGGCCCAGACCCGCCCCGCCGTCCCAAAACCCCTCAGTTTTCCACCTTCCATTTACGTCCTAAGCCTCAAAACACATGCAGCAAGATACATAATTATGCATGATGAATGTCGTCTCTACACGGTATGTCACTACTCTCCAAAGTTATAAAGAGACATTCAAATGGTAAATCATTGTAGCAACCCATTAATTCAGCAAGAAAATCCAGATACCAACACTTAATTCCTTATACAAGCAGACGTATTTATTCATCCACACTGCTCCCTTCTGCAAGTTACTGCACTACCATGCACAACCCTCATCTCACGCAGCAGTCTGCAGGAACACGCGTCCTGACACGAAAAGTTCGTCAACTTTTCAGGCACCACGCATTTCATTGAGCGCTCCAAACTCTGCTGCCATGGCGATAACAACAAACAATCAGATAGACGGAAAAAGCCACACTTTGCTGGGGAAAGCTGTTTGGAAAAACCGTCCTACTAACCCCTACCACCTGCCGTATATCACCCTTGCGGCCTGCCATACTATTTTCTCTTTTCCATCCCTACAGCTGAGAATTGTCAAACTGTGGATCTGCCTGTCCCCCGCCTATTACGACAACTGAACGCTCAACAGCAGCGACCGAGCAAAATGTCTCTCGCGTCTAAAGAAAACGTGAAGCCGGACGAGATCCACCGCAGGGGGTCGATCACCAACTCGCCGACCCTCGCCATTGTGTCCTACTGCCTGTCGTCCATTCTCATGACAGTCACGAACAAGTATGTTCTCAGCGGCTACTCCTTCAACATGAACTTCCTGCTGTTGACGATCCAGTCCACAGTGTGCATTGCGTTTATTGCCGTGCTGAAACAGTTTGGCGTCATCACCTACCGCAACTTCAACAAGAACGAGGCCAAGAAATGGTTCCCCATTGCTGTCTTCCTTACTGTTATGATCTACACAGGTTCCAAGGCTCTGCAGTTTCTCAATATCCCGGTTTACACGATCTTCAAGAACCTGACAATTATCCTTATCGCCTATGGCGAGGTGCTCTGGTTCGGCGGCACTGTCACTTCTATGATTTTGTTCTCCTTTGCCCTGATGGTGCTGTCTTCTGTAGTTGCTGCCTGGGCCGACATCACCTCTTCTGCAGTTGCTGATCTCAACATTGGCTATTTCTGGATGTTTCTTAACTGTTTCTCCTCTGCTGCTTTCGTGCTGGTGATGCGCAAGCGCATCAAGCTGTTCAACTTCAAGGACTTTGACACAATGTACTACAACAACCTGCTCTCCATCCCGGTTCTGTTCCTCTCTTCACTCATTGCCGAGGACTGGTCCTCCGAGAACTTGGAGGTGAACTTCCCTGCTGAAAAGCGCGCGTCGGTTCTGCTGGCGATGATTTTCTCCGGTATCTCCACTGTCGGTATTTCCTATTCCAGTGCCTGGTGTGTCCGAGTCACGAGTTCCACTACGTATTCTATGGTAGGGGCTCTCAACAAGCTGCCAATTGCCCTGTCGGGTTTGATCTTTTTCGACGCGCCGGTCACGTTTTCCTCGGTCACGGCGATTATTCTCGGGTTCATTGCCGGGCTGGTTTATGCTGTTGCCAAGGTGCAGCAGCAGAAGGCAAAGGAAATGACCCTGCCGGTATCGGGGAAGAACTGAGTTTGATGTGGTAGGGGATTGGGCGGAGAAAGTGTCTGGCTTATAGTGCGAGACACACGGAATGAGTGTTTGATTACTCCAGGGTTGTCAGGGTTGTTTCAGGGAGATAAGCAGGCTGGTAACTGGGGTTAGAGGTTTCTGAATGCTGGTGGGAAGAAGAGAGTATTCAACTCTGGTAGAAGACTTCTTTATGACTACTACGGAAGTAATGGGGGATGTGATGTGATGTGATGTTAGAGCGGAAAAGAAGGGTTATGGGAAGAATCTCCTTTCAGACTTTCTGTTGAGATAGTTATGGGACGCTTTATGGTGCGCTATAAATGTCGCCTCAATCAAACTCATCTGGAGTCACCTCTGAATCGATGGTGATTGGTTAAAAATCTGTAAGATTATATGATATTCTTTCCCCACACTCTCACCATGTCATAAAGGCTTGTTGAATTCTTACAAAATGCTCCTTCTATTGTTTCTTCTGACACTGATAAACGGATACTGCATTTCAGACTATCACCAAGAAACGAATGCTGTGACTCAACTTATCACTGAGCCTAGGATTTCTATAATTCAAGCCAATTCATTCTCTCTAACCAGGCCTAACTTGTTATCCACCCTCCTTTGCAATGTCTCTCAACAATGATTATGAGTAAATATTGATTCCACCTTGAAAAGCTATAGAAATGTTTCTCTTTCCAACAAAGGCAGAAATCAAACAACCGCGATGCCACTAACTGCTGCTCGTGAAGCATCCCAATCACCAGTTATATTCAACAGCCCTTCAGAAAGGCTCATACTGGGGATTCTAATTTTCTTCTCGAGAGGCATGAAACACCCAACCTCTGCCCTTATAGAGGAATTTCCACTGTATCCGAGTTTGCACTGCTTCTACCGCCTTCTATACTGTCTCCATTGCCTTTCCCTTTTCCCTCATCTTTGCCCTCAATACCGGAATCAATGAACGGCTCATCTTCAGCCGCCCCCTCTCCCTCCTCGGCATCTCCTGCCGTCTTTCCTGCCGTCTTTCCTACCGTCTTTTCTTCCGCCTTCCCGACTGCTGCACTACCCCCATCAACCGCATCCACCGGCACATCCGCGTCCTGGTTGATTGTCAGTTTCAGCGCCCCGTCGGTGATTCCTTCAATGCCTAATCCAGAAGACTTGTCGGGCCCCGGAATCTGCTCCGACAACTGCCCCGAAAGCTGTGCCGACTGTTCCGCCTCTTCGGAGATACCTTCCGGATACGTATCCGCCCCCTCTTTGCCCTTCCCCTTTCGGGTAATATTGCTTGCCGAAGAGACCCGTTTCACCACCCCTACATTCACCGTCGGCTTGGAGCCGTACTCCGAGGCCCGGGACAGCGAGCTGCTGCTGGGGTTTGCCAGCGGCTTTTTCTGCTCCAGCCGGTCCTTCATAATGCACCGGTTCTTGAGAATCTCAAAATACGGCACATTCAGCGGCCGCCCGTCGGGGCCCGTAGTCTGGAAATACATTTCCTGCTCCTCAGTGTCGTCGTCTACTTCTTCCAGATGCATGTGATTCTCCAGATCGTCGGCCAGCGTGCTGAGAAATGCAGCCCAGTCCGGCGCCACTACGTATTTGGTGTCGAAATCCCGCCCAAACAGGATAATCTGCCCCCACCGGCCCTTCGGCCCGGGCGCCAAGTCTACGGCAATGTTATTACCCGCCCAGTCCTTCGCCAGCGGGATCCACCCCGGGTGGCAGTACAGTTTCTGTACCGCTCCGTCCGGCACCGACTCCTGGTTCTGCTCAATCGGGTTCCGTTGCCGCGGTCCGCCGGCCCCCGCCCCGCCGGCTTTGCCCGCCCTGTTCCGCATCTGCCGCGCATAGGGGCTGTCGCTGCTGATGGCGTTTACCGCATTGAGCGATGCCGAGCTGCCGAACGCCGTGCGCACGTGATTCTGCTGCAGCAAATACCGGTCGTACACGCGCTTCCACACCGTCCACTCCAGGGCTATTTCTTCCAAATCCAGCAGCGTATAGCCGAAAATGACTCCGGTCGGCTTGCCGCCGGACTCCTGCCCGTCGTGTACCAAGTAGCTTTCCCGTACAGAGTCCGGCAGAGTGCATCCGTCCAGGTCGTTTTCCAGCTCATTGAGATCCACAGGTGTGGCCGGATACGACAGGTTTTCGTACAGCTCGGGGAACTTTTCTTCGAAAAACGCGTCCAGTCTTTCCCACGTGACTGTCACCGGCGGGGCGGGCGGCGCTCCGTCCACGTAATCCTGCAGCGGGATGCTGTCGGTGCGCGGGGTTTGTCCGTCAAGAGAGGAGAGGCTGTGGCTGCTGCAGTTTGTCTGGCTGGACCGCAGGCCCGGCGCGTATGGCACGGGGCTGTTGAGGTTCAGTGTACTGGCCTGCGGGCCAGAGTAGCTGAAGGGGTTGGCGGAGGCTTCTGCGGCGGCGTTGGGGCGGCCGGCGCGGCTGTCGGCGGCCTGGCCGGAGCGGAACGGCGAGTTGTAGGAGGCGTAGTGATCGTTGGTGGTGAGGGAGTAGAAGAAGGAGGACACCGAAGAGCCCACGTGGGAGAAGAATTTGCTCATGGGAGAGATTGGGATTGGGTGTAGGTTTGAAGGTTTAGGTTTGAAGGTTTGGTTCCGTTTGTGGTTCCGTGGTTCGTTCCGATGTTTCCCTTTCTGTGTTTTCCGGGTATTCCGTCTTTCCGTCTTTCCGTCTTTCCGTCTTTCTGTCTTTCCGAGTTTTCCGAGTTTTCCGAGTATTCCGAGTTTTCCGTCTTTCCGTCTTCGTGCTCCAGCGGTTTCTTCTTTTAGTATAATTTCCTGTTACCGTCGGCGGCCCGCGGGCTTTCCGCTTTCTGCTAACACAGCGGGATCAATAAACAGTACCCGCCTGCTTGGCAGTGTAATCAAAACAGAAAAGAGACGGGTGGGTGGGGCTGTTGTTTTCTCAGGCACACCTGCAGCAGCTTTGTGATTCGTTCCTCCGTCAGCAAAAAACGAGATAGCAAAAGCAACAATTACCAAGCTGTTTATTTCGTGTTTACTACTGTTTGGAGCATTTGCTGGTGGCTGTTTGGTATTAGTTGATGGTGAGGAGATCGACGACGAAAAGCCCGTCTTTGTAATGTGAGACAGAAATACGCGTAGAGAGGAGGACGTCCGGGCGATGAGACTCGAAGTTTCGGGAGGGGGGGGGGTACTGGAGATAAAAGGGGGCTGCTGGAGATATGTGACTGGGTGGGGGGGGGTCGGGAGATTTGAGAGACTGAAGGGGGAAATCGGGAGATGGGAGAGAAGGCGGGAGGGAAGTGAGGAGACGGAAGAGATGAGAGAGGTGAAGGTGCTGTATGGGGAATGAGTGATAGACCAGGAGGTATCAGTGGCAGAAAGGCAGGCCAGGTGCTAGAAGTTTTGATGTCCCTGTGAAACACTTTGGTGGGGGTCCTGAAGTACAAGTGCATTCGCAATGAAGAGCAATTCATTTGTGATCACGTCATAGGAAAGAAAGCATGCAAGGAGAGATCGGAGCAGCAAGGCAGGAGGCTAAGGTGCCCAACTGTGAATGAATGCCAACTCATAACCACCTTCTACCACTATCGCGGCTAACTATCTTCTCAACTCTCACTTCTACCACAGCTCTTCAACCTCTCGTCCCACTCACAACTCCCCCCATCGCTGCTACCTTCACGTCTCACCTCATTCCTCCTCCCACCTCTCCTCACGTCTCATCCCCTAGTCATCTCCCTCATCCCCCTCCCTCTCTTGAAGGGGGGTCATTCGCAAGACCCTCAAACTCCCATCTGTCGATTTTCTCTGCTCAATGAATGGGAAAACCTGCCAATAAAATCTCCATAAGCATACAAATTCCATTCCAACTCCCCTCAAACCTCCTTTAAGACTTTGTCAATTCACTTTTTTTCCTCAACTCCTTTCCCTGTGCTTTGCACTCCCCCTGTCCCGCCAGCACTCCAAACCTGCCCCCTCCTTGAGAACCCCACAATATAAGTGACATCAACACATCAACACATCAACAACACATTTCACTCATTCCCCATCCCCAGCTCCCTCTTTTAGGGGGTTTTTCTCCGCCAATCAAACAAATTTCTCCCTACAACTCTCCCCATAATCCTCCCTACAACTCGTCCTACAATCCCCTCCTCCTACAATGCAGGCTGACGTGGAACCCAACATGCTGAGTGCCTCAGTGGCAGCTGTGCTTTCTGCCTCTCTCACCACTGTCATCACCCAGCCCATTGAAGTGTTCAAAACCCGGGCGCAGCTGAGCCCAATGCTGGCGATCAAGGAATCGGCAACCCGCGGGCCGACGGTCCGTGCCATGTACACCGGCTGTACTGCCATGACACTGGGCAGTACAATAAAGGCGCTGGCGCGCATTCAGGTGTACAACTGGGCAAACAAGTTTATGTGTGATGACCAGGGCAAGACAACGGCGCCGCGGGTGGTTGTGGCCGGGATGATGACGGGGCTGATGGAGTCGGTGGTGATTATTCCTTTCGAAAGTATGTGATTGAGAAGAGAAAATAATGAGAAGTGTGAGAAGTGTGAGAAGTGTGGGAGGTTGAGAAGTGTGAGAAGTGTGAGAAATGTGAAGAGGATGTGAAGAAGAGATTGAAGGTGCAGGTGATGGGTGATATGAAGGGTGTTTATTAGGGTATTTTTGGTTGGTACAACGACAGCAGAAGGAGCTGCAGTGGTAAATGCGGGATATGATACAGACGCTATACGCTACTGTAGTTTGTTACTTTGGTAGTTGCTGCAGTGTTGCTGTGGTATCTGGTACTGTGACATTTCCTGCCTGTATTTCCTGCAGCTTTATTAACTACTGTGGAGTCTGCTGATTGTCTTTGTTGTGAAACATGTTACCCTCTTGCACCCTTCCCGCTCTTTCTACCCTTTCCACCCTTCTCACTATTGTCTCCCTTTTTCCCTCTTGTCTCCCTGTTCCCTTACTAACATTAACCTCTCTCCAGACGTCAAAGTTTCAATGATTGAAAACAGTCTCATCCGGCAGTCCTTAGAGCCGCCGAAGCCGACCGCCTCCTCTTCGGCACCCTCGGCTTCTTCCGCCCCTTCGGCATCTTCCGCTTCCGCCCACCCCTCCTCTATCCCGCTGCAAAACACCAACCCCACATACAAATCGCCCGCCAAGTTCGGCTCGGGTAAACTTTCCGGCGGGGTAATTCCCTCGGCAAAGCCGGCATTCACCCCAGTGAAAATATCCGAAATCCCCGTCACTCTGACCCAAACCCTGCATCAAATGTACTCCACCCGCGGCCTCCGCGCCTTCACCCAGGGATGGTTCCCGACTCTTCTACGACAAGCCTCCAACTCCGCCGTCTCCTTCACTATATACAACAGTCTGAAGCAGCTGTTCACATCCAGCGAAGCGGACTATCTCGGCGTGTGGTCCTCCGTCGGCTTAAGTTTGGCTACTACCGCCGCAGTAGTAATCACCACTCAGCCGATTGACGTGATTAAAACGCGCATGCAGTCGGCTACGTTTGCCGCCTATTCCCGCGGACATGCCGCAAAGGGGAAATCCGAGCTTCTGCGGGACGAGCCGAAGGTGGGCAAAAAGGCGTACAGCACGCGGAACCCGTCTTCGGCAAGTCCGGCAAATCCGGCACTGCAGAAGGATTTGAGTTCCGAGCCGCTGACGATTTCCACGCGGTACCGGAAGTTTTTCTTTGTGCAGATGTTTGAGATATTTACTCGGGAGGGACCGAAGGGTTTGTGGGTCGGGATGGTGCCGCGGTTTTTGAGGATTTCCATGTTTGGGTATCTCAACTATATGATTTACAATCTGGCTGACACGCTGACAAAACAGGCTCTGACGGAGAACCCGTTTGCCCCTTCTTCAGATGAGAATTAGAGGGAGTTTTTGGTAGGGGGAGGTGGGGATGGAAAGGTTGCGATGAAATGGTGGGTTTTGCCGTGAAGGTCTGGTCGTTACTCAAAACGTTTAGTCTGTTGATCAGAAGAACAATGTGGTAAATGAGGCACCTTTTCGAATCTATCGTGGTCATATCGTGGACATAGTTGTGATGAGCTCGAACGTAGTGTGGATTTAGTTGTGGTGGGGTTTCAGGGTGATTAGGTGGCTGAGCTTTGTTGAGATATGTCCTATTTTGGTCTCGGCAATTTATTGCTGTGGTTGATGAAAACGGGAACTATGGGACTTGCAATTGCTGTGATGGAAGTGGGATAATCTCGTGATTGCTCATTCTCTGGCAATCAATATGCAGTTATTCCCACAAAAGCTGAAATTGCCAATGGTCCAAAGGACGTCCACCTGTTTGTATATATGGCTTGACAGGGTGGGTTCACCAGAAATGAACTTGAGCAGAAATTGCAGCTTCTCGACTCTCACCTTGCTTCTCCTGAAGTTGGTAAAATGAGCCCAGAATAAGTACCTTTACAAACGAACTTCTTGTCTAAATGAACTTTTCTATCCCAACTCATCTGAGAACTGAGCTATAGGAGCATCCAATATGTTAGCTTTCTACAGCAGCTCTTCTGTGTAAAGCAGCTTTCAGTTGATTTTCTCTATCAGTTTCCTCACGTAGTTCTCGTGACGCTCGAGGCTTCCTCATAGTTAATCCCTATTGTAGGCTTATAATCTCTTCATGGGCTTGATTCTCCAGTTTATCGTCAGTCTTGTTGAGTCAACCTATCCTCAAGGAGCTATTGCAAATGATCCTTTATTATAGACGTGATTTCACTACATCTGTTACTTCAGTGAATACTGCATCTATTGCTCTTAAATCTTTGCAATATTCTTTGCCATTTAACCCAGGCTTCGGTATATTGCTTGTAGTATTGCTGAGCAAGTGTCAATCCCAATATTTCGCATAGAAGACAGCCGAGGAGCAGAAACGGTATGAGAAACCGGTGAAGGCGGAAAAGCCAAAGACGGAGAGACGGAAGGTATGCCGAGGGTGGACAAACGGAGAGGTGTGCAGGATTACGAGGAGACTGAATGGAGAGGTTTGAAGTTTGGTAGGCGGGGTAGGCGGGACTGATGGAGCAAATAAGGCAAGTGGGGCAAGTGGGGCAAGTGGGGCAAGTGGGGAAAATGGGGAAGGCTGGAACGACGGACGACGGACGGCGGATGACGGATGGCTTTTCACACAGGGTAAAATTAGATAAACGGGTGCCGCCCTGGGGACTCTAGGTATCATTGGCAAGTGTTGCCGGCAATTCAACAGCCGCCTTACCCCACCTTACCCCTCTTTACCCCGCCTTGCCCCGCCTTACCCCTCTCTGCCCCTCATTCTCTCAATCCCCAAACTCTCACAGCTTCGCCTTCTCCCCTCCCTTCCCCTTCCCGCCTCCCACCTTCCCGCCATAAACCCTATACCCCTCCATGTCCCGCAAAACCCTTCGCAAAATCTTCCCCGACGGGCTTTTCGGAATCCGCTCCACCACAACCACCCCGCCCCACAGCTGTTTGTGTTTCGCCACCCGCTGGTCAAACCACCGCTTCACCGCCAGCGGATCTGCCGCCTCGGCTTCCTTCAGCTGCACAAACGCCCGCGGATACTCCGTGCCGTCCTCGGGAACGGAAACCCCAACAACGGCACAGTCCGCCACCAGCGGATGTTCCAGCAGCTTCGCCTCCAGCTCCGCCGGCGCCACCTGGTGGCCATACGACTTGATAAGCTCCTTTTTCCGGTCCACAATATAGAAGAATTCCTCGGCATCGGCCCGCCCGACATCCCCCGTCCGCAGCCATCCGTCGGAAGTGAGCGTTTCGGCGGTAGCGGCGGGGTTGTTGTAGTATCCCATCATAATATTCGGCCCGCGGACCCACACTTCGCCGGCCGAGCCGAGCGGCACATCCGAGCCGTCGTCGGCAACCAGGCGGCACTCCACGCCGGCAATCAGCCGCCCGATGGAGCCCAAATCGGTATACTCCGGGTCTCCGTGGTCGGAGAAATGGGTTACCGGAGAAGATTCCGTGAGGCCGTAGCCCTGCCGGATGCTGCAGCCGAGCCGCTCGCCAACGGCGGCAGCAGTGGACGCCGCCAGCGGGGCTGCCCCGCACGAAATACCCCGCAGTACCCCGCGCAGCCCCGCCACGTACTTGTCCACAACGGGCGATTTCTGCAGCAAAACCAAAATAGGCGGCACAAGCGAGCAGTGGCTGATTCTGTGCTCCACCACCTTTTGCAGAAACGTGTCCAAATCAAATCCCGGGAAATATACGGTACGGGCGCCGGCAAATACCGATGCGTATAAATAGTTCTGCAGGCCGAAGATGTGCGTAAGCGGAAGTACCGCTCCGTGGGTTGCGTCCGAGTTGAAGGTGTTCGGAATAGACGCCACCAGCTGCTGTACGTTACTGCTGAGGTTGAAATGAGAGGTCATGACGCCCTTCGGGACGCCGCTGGTGCCGGAGGAGAAGCAGAGGTATGCCAGCTTCCGTTCCGCTTCCGCGGGGGAGATGTAGAGCGGCGGGCGGGTGGCGGAGACGGAGGCGAGTTCCGTCCATAAGGTTTCCATAGTGGTTATGGCGGGGAGGGATGAGGGGGAGGGGTAATTTGCGGG
>JAKTWI010000568.1:0-14434 GCA_030561065.1 Sporopachydermia cereana | reverse complement strand
AATTGGCGGGGTTTGCCGAATTGGCGGGGTTTGCCGAATTGGCGGGGTTTGCCGAATTGGCGGGGTTTGCCGAGCCGAGGATCGGATCACCGGGAGAAGCCGAGACGGGGTTTGTCCAAAAGATGGCGGAACAGCCGCAAGGGGGTCGGTAGGCGGGATACCTCAACGTGCCGGGCCACAAACATGCAGAGACGGAAACACGGGCCGGCCACAAAGTGATGATTGTTCCGCTCTCGGCCTGTCGGAAGACACAGAAACCCCTTTTCTCCGCTTCTCCTTTGCTTGAGTTGTTTTTCTTTGTTTGCCGATGTTTGTTGGGAACGCGCCAAAAGGCTTGAGCCGGTGTTTGTGGGCTCGGAATGGCGAGGGGACGTGAGTGGGAGACACAAAGACACGGTCAGAAGCCGAGATCAACGCCGAAGTGCGGGCCGAGAGGTGTTTGTGGTGCCGAAATGCGTGCCGGCAGTGCGCAAGATAAACCAGACTGACGGGACGCTACGAGTGGAAACCGCTCCGAGCGAGGATGTGTGTACGCAAGTGATTAGGGTTTAGGGCGGATGAGATCAAGCGAACTTTAAAGGGGGACGTGTTTGTGGTTCCGAGGGTCTGGATCTGAGAGGAGACGTGAGGTTATCAGAGCGGATCGCGGATCGGATCGGATGTCGGAACTGATGCCGTAAGGGATGCTGCGGATAAAATGGTGTGAATGTATAACGGAGGAAGCAACGATTGCTGGGCACACTAAGCGGAAAAGAGGAGAGAAGTATTGAGGAGAATCTCCGACAATCTTACAAGCAAAACGCCTGAGCCGCAGTGAGAGGTATCTTGCTGCTGGTGACGGAATAAAACTCAATGAGAAGAACCTCGTTGCTGACAACGGAATAGATCCGGCGACATAGTACTACGGGGTGTATTGAGCTAAAAGTTGATAGGCAGGAGTTGGAACGCGTTTTACTTGAACTGGAGGCACTTGCAAACCGGTGAGCCAGTTGATGTACAAGTTGAGTGTTTGGGCTTGGGATCGTAATCATTTCCGCTGCAGTAGATTTCAAGTAACGGCACTGTTGAGCTCAATTGATAGCCTCAATCGCCAGGAGATCCCGGACAAGCTCCTTATCTAAAATAGACTATGGATTTAGAGAATCTTCCACAACATTGCGGCAAGCTACCATCAAACCCCAGACATACTCAGCCAACACACCAACCGCTGATGTTATCGACAGGAGTATCAGCAAGTCGGCTTGTTTGATCAAATATTGTCATGTTCATCCCGACTTTCAAGTTATTCGGTCTCCGAAGCCAGCTTCTCGTCCAGACCCTCCAAACATCCACGACCCTCTGGGGGTCTGTTTCAAACGACTATGCAGTTTGGTAGTAATTGATGTTTGCCTAATAGGGTAGAAACGCGAATAGAGTTAGAGGCTCAGGCCCCGATCCGTCCGATGGGTTTGCCTGCGTACACGAGCGCCCGCGGCGCCTGTACGCAAAGTATAAAATCGGAAAAGATGTCCTGCTAAATATAGCCCAGCGTCTCCGCTTTCTTATGAGCGGAAATAATAGATGCCTGTAATAATGGAAATGATTGCGGATCGGAACTCAGCGGTAATATGAGTTCATGTTGAGCTCCAGCGCAAGCAGTTTCATCTCGGCATCCGTTTCCGAAGCCTCGCCCTCGCCACGGCTCAAATCGACCACCAAATACTGCACGCGCTTGCGGAAATACCGAGATATGGTCCGCAGCCGCTCGTTCAACATGGCTATGTTCCGTCCTTCCCCCGCCCCCGCCCCCGCCGACCACTGCCGCAAATGCCTCCGCCTACTAGACGAGGGCCAGGCGTTCGAGCTCGGCGGCGAACGATGGCACATCGCCTGCTTCCGCTGCGCCAAGTGCGGGGCTCAGCTGGACGCCGAGTCCGACTTTTTGGTCCTCGGCAACGGAACCTTAATCTGCAACGACTGCTCCTACAGCTGCCACATGTGCCACAAAAAAATCGACGACCTGGCCATCCTCACCGGCGACCAGGCCTACTGTTCGGCATGTTTCTGCTGCCGGAACTGCAAACGCAAAATCGAGAACCTTCGGTACGCGCGGACGTCGAAGGGTCTGTTCTGTATGCCGTGCCACGAGAAGCTGCTGCAGCGGAAGCGGAAGAAACAGCGGGAGCGGGAGCGGGAGAAGGAAAAGCCGATAGCCGAAGTGGAGGTCGGCGGCGGGTCGGAGCCCGGCCGGCTGGTGCGGTCGGCCAGTTTCCTGCATAAGACGTTGCCGCGGCTGCCGACGGCGGCGGGCCGATCGGCTGGCGCGGCTCCTTCCGCCGGCTCCGCTTCCGAGGCGGCCACTTCGGCCCCCGCATCGGCTTCGGAATCCACGGCAGTGCCGGCTTCGGCGTCGGCTTCGGCTTCGGCTTCGGCTACCACCTCGGCTTCCGAGTCGGCTCCCTCGCTCGGCTCTTTGGCCTCCTCGGCTTCTTTGGGATCCTCGCGGGCCGCGTCTTCCGAGTCTTCCCGCCCGTCGGTCCACACGCCCGTCGGAAGCCCGCAAAGGCCGACATCCACAATTCACACTCCGAGCCCCGCCAAAGACCCCGCCAAAGACCCCGCTGCCCTCCTCGCCCCCGCCTCGGGTTCCACCCCCAAACTCCGCAGTCCGCTCTCTACTCACACAAAAGCCATGAACGCCGACAGCCGCCCGCTCGGCACGCTGGCCCCGTCGCCGGCTGCCCCGCACGCGCCCCACCTCCGATCCCCCGCCGCCCGCATATACAACCCCGCATCGCCGTTCTCGCCGGGCAACCGCGGCGCGATTGTGATTGAAAACGATGCCGAGGAAGCCGAGAATGCCGAGGAGAACTCGGCAGACGCGGAAGCGGAAACAACCGGAAGCGGCAGGGGCAGCGGCCGGCGCAGCGGTGATCCGTTCAGCTTGAAACTCAGCTTCGGCCCGGAACCGGCCGAGGCGGCCGGCGGCACCGGCACGCTGATGGGCCGCAACCGCAACGACTCGCTGTATCTGCTCGGCATTGTGGACAATTACGGAGATGATACCGAAACCGAGCCGGCCGACGGAACGGACAAAACGGATTCCGGTTCCCCGGAGCCAGCCGCTGCGGCCCACAAAACGGCGAGAAGTGAAATGCCCCGCCGAACCCGCCCCGCCGGCATCGGGCCGGGCCAATTTCCCGAACAGGAAAGACAGCCGCGCACCCCGCGCCCGCAGGAGCTGCAGCTGTCGCCGCGGCGGCATCAGGACTCGGCAACGGCGCTCGGCTTGCCGCCCGTGCAGCAGGTTTCCCCGCTTTTCTCCACATCATTTCTGGACGAGCTGAGTCCGCAATCGACGGATGCCCCGCCCGGACCCCCCGCGTCGGCCCCCGCATCGGCTCCCGCGTCGGCACCCGCAGCTTCCCGCGCGCCCCGCAGTCTCGGCCTGTTCCGCAAAGCGTCCCGTTCCGGTTCCGGGCCGGATAGGGAAAACGCCGCTCTGGCATCCGCCTCGGCGTCCGCTTCCGCTTCCGCTTCCGCGTTTGCGCCGTCCCATTCCCGCAACTCCTCCTCCCTCGGCAGCCTGCACGACCTGCAGGCCCGCATTCTCTCCACCCTGGCGCCGTTCCGACAGCAGACGGAATCCCGAGACTCCCGAGACTCCCGAGATGCTCGGCCCGTCGACGGCATTTCGTCTCCGGTGCTGCAGTCGAGTACGATGGCGGGGCTCGGCACCTCGGAAGAGCCGCGGGGCGGGCGGCTGGCCGAGGAGAACCGCGCGCTGCGGGCCGAGGTGGCGCGGCTGGAGGCGCGGCTGGAGGAGCGGGCCGCGGCTGCCGAGCGGCTGCAGCAGCAGGTGGAGCGGCTGGAACACAAAGTCGCCCAGCTGTTGTCGGTCGGCCCGGCATCAGGCTCGGCTTCCGACTCGGCCGCCGGACCTGCCGCCGATCCGAAAGGAGAGCCGAAGGACGGCTCGGCAACCGAAAACGGAAAGCCGCCTGCCGTTTCCGGCCTGGCGCCTCCGACGATTCCCCACACGGTTTCCGTTTCTTCCGCTCTGAACGACTACGACGTGCTTTCCGGCCCCGAGGACGAGCCGCTGGTGACCATTTTGGACGGCGCGCACACAGAGATCATCGACACGCGCAAACACGAAAAAGCGCGTTTGGCGTTCTGGAAACGCGGCGGCACTGCCGTCGCAAAGTTCTTCGCTTCCGCCGACCCCGCCCCCGCCCCCGCCCCCGCTCAGACCACAAACTTGGCTCCGGACCGCAAACTCAACTCGTCGCTCAACCCGGCCGCATACCGCGACCCGCTGCTCGACATGAAACTGGACATCCGAGCCGCATACGAAAACGCCGAGGTGCCGTACATTCTGTGCCGCATTATGCAGGAAGTAGAGGCTCGCGGCATGGACTCGCAGGGTTTGTACCGAAAGTCGGGAGCACAAACGCAAGTGGAAACCATCCTTGCCGCGTTCCGCAGCCACGGCAACCTCGGCGCCGTCCCGTCGGCGGAACTGGACGCCGTGCTTGCCGGAGATATCAACGCCCTCACCTCGGCACTGAAAAAATACCTCCGAAGCATCCCCGTGCCGCTGATTCCGTTTGCACAGTACAGCCTGTTTGTGGCTATCGCCGAGTACCAAACGGTCACTATGAAGGTGAACCAGATGCGGGAGCTGGTGCGGCAGCTGCCGCCGGCACATGCGCGGACGCTGCGGGCTTTGTGTGCGCATTTGGTGCGGGTGGCGGCCCGCTCGGCAAGCAATTTGATGCATGTGGGGAATTTGGCGGTTGTTTTTGCTCCGTCGATTGCGTGGGAGGAGACGGCAGTGCGGGAGGCGGAGGACATGCGGGCGAAGAACGAGGGCGTGCAGGTGCTGCTCGGGTGTTTTGACGAGGTATTTAGGGAGGAGGGGTAGGAGGGGGAGGGGGAGGGGGAGGAGGGGTAGGACTGAACGGAAGAAGCGGAATGGATCGGATCGGAGTGTGACTTGATCAAACATGGGTTTCGGAGTTCCGAGGCGGTGTTCCGGTATTGCAGATCCGTGGGCTGTGAGAGGCCAAAACGTTTTGATGGAATGCCAAACTGACTTGACTGGTTCCGTTTGAGTTGCCGCGGTGGCTCAAGTCTGTTTTGTGACTCTTCCGCTATACCCGTTGCGTTCCGTTGAGTTCCGTTCCGCTT
Source organism: Sporopachydermia cereana (assembly GCA_030561065.1). Taxonomy (NCBI): domain Eukaryota; kingdom Fungi; phylum Ascomycota; class Sporopachydermiomycetes; order Sporopachydermiales; family Sporopachydermiaceae; genus Sporopachydermia; species Sporopachydermia cereana. Next base: position 9,262 of record JAKTWI010000568.1, on the reverse strand, counting down.
CGCTGATCTGGCCAGTCTTTACAAGATACGGCTTCCTTTCTTCTGTCGCATCTACTTACTAAATCTTCTCAGCTTCTTGAGAAATAACTGAGACTGTTTCTGAGCTCATTACCTACCCGCGTCTTTTCTATTGCATACATACGGACAGGCCCTTTACCCCCTGCCCTTTACCCCCTGCCCTTTACCCCCTGCCCTTTACCCCGTCCTTTACCCCACCTGTTACCCCGCTTTCTCCAAAAATTAGGAGGGGAAGGTGCGAAACCTACCTTGTGCTTGAAAAACAACCCCGAACCGAACCTTTTCCTATCCTGGCCGCTTCTTGAGATTATCGCAACTGGCCCTCATAAAAGGAAGAGAAAAGCTACTGAAAACATTCGTTCGTTGTATACTAGAATAACAATATGGATATTCAATCTATGGGTAAAATGGCATCATAGAGGATCACGAGAAGGAAAGGAGAGGACAGAAAAGACATAGGAGACAGGAAAGACGGAGGAGACGGACACGGAGAAGAACTCTCGGAATCAAGGATGATGAGCGGATCGGAACGAAGCGGAACGACAAAAAATTACCTTTTACTCCATTGATAGAGTTACGAAGGTGAAGCCCCTAGTGACAGACACAGCTTGAGTTCAGTGAGTTCATAAATATGCAGATCATCAATTCGTAAGGTTCAAATGAACAAATATGGCATGAATAAATACAAGAGAAGTAAAATTGCAAAACAGATGAGAAGCTTATAAAGCGGCCCAAACAGCAGGAAAGCCTGAAGTTCGGAACCAATAGACTCCAACTGAAATGCCGCCCGGCTTCTGAAACTTCCGAAAGGATGGGAACACACTGAAAGGAGTTTGCGGCAAGCTGACAGTGCAAACAGGTATTTTGCGGCAAGAGGAAAAGCTCCAAAAACAGAGGATTGTTGGGATATTACCGATTTCCGGTTGGTGGCGGCTGGTGGCGGCTGGTGGCGCAGGCACCTCGGAGATGAACTCCATCCCACTTCCGATTCCCTTCCGTCTGATCTCGCATTGGCAGCGGTGGGCTATTCCGACGCTCTTTCTCGGGTTTCTGCTGCTTCCGCTTTCCCCTTCTGCTTTCGGCCCTTCTGTCTCTTTGCGGATAGAATCCATTCCGACAGTTTATATATACAGGAGCCTTTCGGCACAGTTTGCCGAGAAGACGGCACCACAAACAGCTTCCGAAATCCCTCAGTGAATATTCCGAACACCTTCCTCTTTCAGTATTTCGTACTTTTGAAATCCCTTGCGGAGAAGATGTTCGATTGTGGCAAAGTCCTTCCGCTCGATGGAGTGGCGGTAGCGGCCAAACTCGGCTCGGATGTACCGCCGGAAGTTCTCCTGGTTTTCCGCCGGCTTGAACCGCACCTGCCGGACACACATGCGGTACAGTTTCCGAACGTCTTTCTGAAGGCCTGAGAGACGGGCCATTTTGAGAGTGGCCAGATGAGGTCGGATGTGGGGTTGGCGGGGTTGCGGGATTGTGGGGTTGCGGGGTAGCGGGGTAGCGGGATTGGGCGGGGCTGACAGAGCTTATGCAGGGTCTTTCGGCAAATCTTGCCCAACTTTGTGGAGCATTTCGACAATTAAATACTGCTTTGGCGCAGAGGCACGGAAGGCAGATCCCACTGAGATGACCCCGCTGTGGGGTTGCGGGAAATAAAAGGCGGGGCATGGCGGCGCGGGGGGAGATGCGATGCTTATGGGGACGAGAGGAGACATGAGGGTTATATCAGGAGACTGGGCCGGCCAGAGAGAGAACAGCAAGAAGAGAGAATCAATCAAGCTACTAGAAATATAAGCTTGAGGTTTGATATAGTGAGATCAAATCTTATGTTTGAAGGTCCTTTATCCGGCTGTTTTCTTTGAGAACAACGAGGTATTTCTCCGTCTCTCCTTTGCCTGGGGTGCTAGACGGTGTTAATTATGTATGACGTGATCAATTATCATGTCGGCTCATGCCGTCGGACCGAACGGATAAGAGACGGAAAACGAGACGGAAACGAGACGGAACGAGACGGCATACAAATGGACTATCGGAATACGGATACAAGCTTCAGTTGTAAGCTATCCCGATCCCCCTTGTAACCTACAGCAAACGAACAGTACTATAAGCATATTGCTATTCATCACATGTGCTCATCCTGAAACCATATACTACAAATCATTCCACTTGACTAGGGCGGCCTTTTCTATGGATACGGAGGATATTGCGGCGCGGCATAGCTCAAGCCAGGCGGGGGCGGGGGCGGGTAGAAGCCGCCCGGCGGGCCGAGAGGCGGCTGGGTATATTCTTGGTTGAACTGTGGGGCAGAATGTGGCGGGGGCGGGGGCGGGGGATGTGGCGGCACAGACATGGCTGGCCCGCCGCCCACCCCGCCGGCCATTGAGTACCCCGCCCACCCTGGCGGACCATACGGGCCCATCGGGATCGGATCGGGTATCACATCCTGGCCTCCCGGGTTGTATGCCTCGGGCATACTCGCTGAAGGAGCTATAAACTCGTTCCAAATAGGCCCCACCGGCACATCGTTCATAAGGTCAAACACCCCCCAGTCCTGCCGCCTAGCCTCAGGCTCGACATTGGCGATAGTACCAAACACATCCCGCATGTTCCGGAAACTCCGTTCCGATGCCGAGCTGGCATACATGCCTTCCTCCTTCCCAAAATCAGACCCGGCACTGGACGTATGGCTCATTGGGGATCCCTGATTGGGGTTGTAGTACTCCTCGGGCATCACCGGGATGGTGGCCGGCCCGAAGGACATTGATGGCTGGCGGTTGCGGGAAATCTCCTCGGCAATTTGAACGCTCATCCGGCGGTCGACCGTCGGGAAAGTGTCGCCGGGCGGATGGGGCTCCGGTACTTCCATCGACATGTTTTCCGGGCCGACATCCTGCAGAAACGCCGCCTCCTGAAAAAACCGCTCCAGATTTTCGTCCCAGTCGAGGCTGAATGGCAGTTCCTCTTCGGCGGATGTTGCAAGTTTGGCTGCCGCACTCACTGCGGCGGGAAGACTGTCCATGCTGATGGCTTTGCGGTTCAGTCCCGGACCTGGCACGGGTCCTGGGCTGGCATTGTGGCGATCCCGGGCGATTTCTGCGCTGTTGTCTGTTTTGCGCCGTTTCTGACCCTGCCAGGTATTGTTGGGGTAAGTATTTGTTTGTTGTTCCGCGTTTTCGGCTTGATTCCTTCCGTCAGGCGGCTTTGTGGTGCCGCTTTCACTGCTCCCAACAAATTTATTTGTGGTTCCCTTATTTGTGGCATCATTTGCATTTGTGGCATTTTTGCCACTTTCTGTGGCACTTTCCCCTGATTTTGAGGCCCGCTCCTCAGGAACAGCAGCCAAAGCCGAATCCAACGGCTCGGAAGGGGCCAGCCGCTTCCATCCGCCCCTGCCCGACAGCCGCACCTCCACCGTCGGCGCCCCAAAAGCCATCGGCGTCCCGTTCCGCTCATGGTAACTGAGCTTCAGTACCGCCGCAGCAATCAAGCCGAACGTGTCTCGGCACGTTGCCGCCGCGGCACACCGGTCGTCCAGCGCATCCAGCACCTGTAAACACCGCCGCGCGTTCCGATCAATGGTTTCCAGCTCTGTGCTCTTCCGAAGCGGAGCGCAGTGATAGAGCGCATACAAATAGCTTGTCCCTGCCACAAACAGATTGTGCACCGCGGCCCACGTGTAGTTCAGAGACTTGTCGGCATTCAAAGCGGCATAGATGTCTATGATGTTGGCGCCGGCATCGGCCAGAATCATCAGCGACTCCGTCGACAGCTGCGGCGCCAGCGGGCAGATGCCGTGGAGCTGGAGGCGGGTCTGGTGGTAGTTGAGGGCGAAAAAGGCGCGGTTGAAGCGGCAGTTGATGCGGTGGCTGGAGCGGGGCAGCTTGCGGTACCACTCGTCCAGGCGGGCCGCGACGTCTTTGCGCCACGCCGCCAGGTTGCGGAAGCGGGCCGGGTCGACCGGCACACAGTCGTACAAAACCCGCTGGATCTCCGACTGCAGCCGCCGAATGCAGAAAAACGCTAGCGAGACGATTTTGTACGAGGCGGTGTAGGTGCGCTCTTTGGAGTAGTCTATGTGCACATGAGGGTTGTCGGGTAGGATCAGCGTGTCGTCCAGCTCCGAGGGGAACGGAACCGACACAGACTCTTCGGGAATGCCGAACGGGCGGCACAGATAGACGCAGATCTGCCGGTCCAGCGAGTAAGTGCACCAAAACAGCCGCCGCCGCATTTCCACTGTGAAGGAGTCGTAGTGCGTCTTGGGACCCTTGAGAAGTGTCTCAAACTCCCGGCCGGAAACTCGGCCCGAGCTCGGCAGCGTCCCGGCCGACGAACTGTAGTTTCGGATGGAGCCGAAGCCGTTTTCGGTATGCAGACCCCAGTCCACACAAAGGCGAATTGCCGAGCCGAGAATGTACCACACTCCGGGCACACTGGGCCGCATAGTGGAGTAGAGCGACAGAAGCAGCAGCGCCTGCAGCACCACAAGCCGGTTCGGAGCGGCATAAACCGCGTCTATGTACTTCAGCGCCGCGGCTTTGTACGCTTCCGACACCGACAGCTCGTGCTGCTGGTGCTGCACAGACGTGGCAATGGCAAACACAATATTCAGAAAGTACAAACACGTCGCCGTCTCCGGCGGCACGGGATCCAGCTCCGCCAGCGGCTTCTCCGCGCCGGGACGGCAGTATTTGTAGTACAGCGTCTCCTCTTCCGCAATCTGCCGCTGCGGGAGGCCGATCTTGGTGTAATCCGAGGCGAGGGAAACACCGGGAGACAGCAGGCCGTATACCGGTTCGTACCAGTTGCGGAGGAAATGTTCCCGATGGAGGATCGGCAGTTGGGCGTTGGCCTGCGCAAAGTACAGACTGAGGAGTTTTTCGGCTTCCGGTTTCGGCGGCAGGGCGGCAGCAGACGGGAGGTCTTTCTGGTGTTGTAAGGCAAGAACAGAGGGGGTCTGGTTGTCGTGGACGTTATCGAGGTAGTACATGGACTGGATGCTCGGGCGGCGGCCCGAAGAGTTCGAGGGGGCAGATGTGGAGGCGGAAGAGGCGGAAGAGGCGGAAGAGGCGGAACCGGCAGATGCGGAAGCGGAACCGGAAGTACCCGCGGAAGTAGCCGAAGCAGAAGAAGCTCCCTCCGACACAGCTGTTCCCCCCATCCCCGCACTTGTCGAGCTCTGCTTCCGTTTCTGTTTCGCTTCGGCATTCCGCAGCTTCACAGCGGTAAACATAAGGCTGGCAAACGACAGGCCGGACGGCTGACCGAGAAAGGACGACGGAATTGACGATCCCGATTCCGCCGAAACGCTTTCCACGCGGTCGAGCAGCCGGCCGGCTTCTTCCGCCGCCTCCGGCTCGTCCGCCCCGCCCGACAGCGGACTCGTCCCGCGGCCCGCCCCGCCTTCCGTTGCCCCGCTTGCCGACCCCGACCCCTCCCCTGCTCCCGGAGGCGGCACGGCATCTCCGAGCCCGAGCTGAGACGCGGTAAACTGCACGCCCGTCCTCATATGCAGAGTGTGTTTCAGCGGGCCGTTGCCGAGCGGAAGTGAGCTGTCGGCGGGGGCCACGCCGGCTTTGTGCCGCTCGTAGTTTGAATTGTACTCCTCCAAACCGAGCGGATTGACATCGTAGTCGTGAATGCCGCGGGCGCGGAGCTGCACCTCCAAATAGGCAATGCGGTCCTCCAAATGGGACACATAACTGCGGGGTATTTCCCGTCCCGTGGCGGGGTCGAAGCCGATGCACTCCACATTAGCCTTCTGGCAGCCCGAGCAGCTGGGGAACTTCTGGTCGCATTTTATCTTCTTCGAGCGGCAACGTTGGCAGGCCGCCGTTTTGCGGTATGCCGAAACGGCCGAGCGGTGGCTTTGCTTGCGGGCCGAGTTGTGGGGGCCATTGGAGGGGGAGGCGTTTGAGGTGGCGGGGGTGGCGGAAGTGGCGGAGGAGACGGAGGAGGGGGACGGATCAAAGTTCGGGTTCGGCTGGGTGTTCGGAAGGTGGGACGGATTGGGCGGGTGCAGAGGGGGAGGCAGTGTCGGCCCGAAGTTCGGCCCCGAGTTTAGCCCGTCGAAGGGTTCCGACATTATGGCGTGAGGACATATGACGGGTTATATCGGGTGACCATTCGGAGTTTCGAAGAACCGACAGAAAGGCTCGGATGCGCTTCTCGGCACTTGTGGGGATCTGCAGCGAGACAGGTCGGGACTCTGCTTAGACGGCTGCCGAAATGAAATTTTCCAAGCTGGGCTCGGCTTAGGATTGCCGATGGGTACTCGGGTAAGCGGCTCTGTCTGCTGGCAATTCCAGTCGTCGAAACAACAAAGCTGCAACCGCCCGGGTGGCGAGGCGGATGTCGGCGTTTTGAGAGCTCGGCTCTCAATGTGCGGAAAGTCGGCGGGGCACGGCTTCTGCTTTCCAATATGATCCGTTTCTCTATTCTCAGTAAATCCCGCAGTTTCCAGAGATGTATACCTGTTTGTGATTCTTTTTACCTTCCGTTAGCTGTCTGTGGTCCCCGTTTGTTCCAGCACTTCCAGGCCGGAGCATCAGACAAATGCGACGCCGATTGATTGTGCGGCTTCCGACTCGAGGCAGCTGAAATATGGCCGGCAGGGATTCGGATGATCTGTTTTCGGCAGGCGACGCTTGTCGAGGTTTTTCTTATCTCGCATGAGATGTGCATGCGACTGCATGGCATGGCGGAGGGTCTGGGGGCTGGAGGGGGGAGGGAGAGAGATTGAAAGGCTGAGAGGAGACGTTAGGGATGGGGCGGGAGTGTGAAACCTTATGAATAAGGTTTCATGGTTGCATGAACAACCTTTCTTCCATAAATACTGGACTCTGTCCACCTTCTTCACTTTTACTCTTTACTATTACTTCACCCATATTACTTATTGTATATTTTACATAGTTGGTGCTTCTTATATCAATTCACCCCTACACATCGTTGTAGTATACTTTTACATGACAGGTTTGTATATGCATGGTGTGCATATAGCCACATGCCGTTACATCCCCTGTCGAATTCTTACAGGGAGAGACGGATCGGAGAAGGGACGGAAACGGAGGGGAAACGGAGCGGAGGCAGTGCCGGACACAAATGAGATGTGGTTGGGACATGTGGGTGTTGTGTCTTGAGCTCAAGATTGAAATTTGGTTGATGGGGAAAAGTCACTGTTGAGAAAACCCCGAAAAGGATTATGTATAGAATGAATGACCTGGGATGAGATGCCCGTTTGAGACCTGAATGGAATACTTCAGATTAATGGGGAATCTCTCAAAAACAGTCGGAAGACTACATGATATCCCGAGCAGAGAATGAGAAATAATGCTTGGCAGTCTCAAAAACTTGGGCATATATACATTTTCCTGTAGGCGCATACAAGATTGTGAGGGTTTCATATCACTAAACTCGTCATCTTGGCGCCTTCTTGGAGCTGATATTGTGGCAACTGGGCTTTTTTGAGCTTGCTTATGCCCTAAAAAGCCCAATTAGCAACAAGATCAACCATCCGCCGCTCGGGGGTCCATCTATCAACGGTAACCTATGTCGCCATCTATGCATTGACAAACTCCATTGCCTCGTTCAAGATGCCCACTGCCCGATACACGTCCTCAAAAGAATTGTAGAGGGCGGAAGGGGCAAATCTGATGACATTTGGCTTCCGCTCGTCTCCTATCACACCACGCTGAGACAGAAACCTATGCACCTTGTCCATCAGTTCACCTGCAGTAGTAGGAAGAAACAAAATTGAGAGTTGAGCGCCTCGTTGCTCGGGATCCGTGGGAGTAATAATAGTAAATGTATACCTATGCTTGGACTTGCTCTCTGAGGCTTGAGGGACATAGTAGGGAGATGTCGTCAGCAGATCCCAGAGATACTTTGTCAGTTTCTTGCTTCTGGCTCTTATCTTCCCTATACCGCCAAACTCCTCAACCAGTCTCAAACTCTCAGTCAAACAGACAACATTCAGCACACTTGGATTGGACGTTCGAAAGCCACCAGCGCCGGGTATCACGTTAAACGCCTCCCCCATATCAAACCGATCATCCAGTTTGTTGCCCCACCATCCAGCAAGCCGCGGAAACTCCTGGTAGCTTTTCCCGCCCCATTTCTCATGCACAAAAAGTCCAGCAATGCCGCCCGGCCCCGAATTCAGATACTTATAGGAACACCAGCATGCGAAATCGACATCCCAATCATGCAGCTTGGTGTCCACATTCCCAGCGGCATGGGCCAAATCCCATCCCACAATACAGCCGTGCTGTTTGCCCACTCTGGTAATGGTTTCCATATCAAAATACTGGCCTGTGTAGAACTGAATGCCCGAGAAACACACCAGGGCAATCTCATCGCCCTGAGACTCAATCACGTCCACAATGTCTTCAGTCCTGATATTGAACTCGCCGTCCCGGGGTTCCATCTTGATGAGGTAATCATCCACGTTGGGATTCTCAACGCCATGCCATTTCGCCGCAATACGTACGATATTCTCAAAAGCATACCGGTCGCTCGGGAAGGCCTTCCGCTCATACAGAATCTTCCGCCGCTTGCCGGTAATAGTATAAAAAGCAACAAGCAGATTGTTGAGATTCCCAGTCAAAGTACCCATAATAGCCACCTCTTCCGTCTTGGCCCCGACTACTTTGGCCATCAAAGGAGTGGCTGGATCGTCAATTGACACCCAGGGCTCTTTATCGTGAGAGAAATGGCCATTGACCCCCTTGGCTGCCCAAACATCCAGCTCGTGTTCGACTGCTTGCCGGGTTCGTTTCGGCATCAAACCGAGGGAGTTCCCGCATAAATAAATGGCGTTCTCTTCGCTGTCGGAGTATCCCAGACTCCATAGAGTCGGCAGGTTGAACTGCTCAGATGCGGCAGGGTTCTCCCTGTCCAGTAGGGTGTAGTCTTCCATAACTGATGAGTCGCAGTTGTGATGTGCACTGTAGACAATGGGAGCCAAAGTGCTATGACAGTGGCTTCATACAGTGATAGTTAAGAGATTGTTGTATGTATCATCACCTCGGAATATATGAGAAAAGCTGAGCAGTAATGGAGCGTTTTTCGAAAGCTTTTCATATGCACTCGAAATCGCTTTCAGATCTTGGAAAGTATCCCGGCGATTCTGAAGTGAGATGTCAAGTGTTAGGTTTTCATAGTTGGGGCCGAAATAGGTTATTTTATGCCTGGCATAAATGGCATTTAATTTATGCCATTACAAAAATGAATTTTCGGG
>JAKTWI010000567.1:0-14481 GCA_030561065.1 Sporopachydermia cereana | reverse complement strand
TTATGGGAGAAAGGTTGTTCATGCAACCATGAAACCTTATTCATAAGGTTTCACATCTTCTCCTTTAACATCGGGTCTCCTCCCGTACGTCTTCCAACTTTGGGTCTCCTCCCGTCTTTACCCTCGCGTCTCTTCCCGTTTCTACCCTCGCGTCTCCTCCCACATCGTGGCTCTCGACTTCGGCTCTCCTCCCACATCTGCTAGAGTTCTTGGTGAGGATCCGACGGAGGGATACTAATCTATTGCCATACTTAGTTATTATTCTATATACAGAGCTCATACCAATCACTCAATATATAAACAGAGGGAAACCAGACATTAACAGCGAAGTGCTCTTCATAAGAGGAGATACTCGTTCATCAGCAAAAATAATAAACTTTTCTCTGCATGAAAGATGCATAAGCATACAGGATACTCTGACAACTTCGGCTCTCCTCTCGGCTCCTCTCATCCCTCAGCTGCCCTCCATGCTGTGCTCCACCAGATCCCGCAGCGGCCCGCGCTGCCCCGCCAGCTCGGCATACGACCCCGCCTGGCACACAGCACCGCCGCCAACCACAAACACGCGGTCGGCGGCCCGCATGACCTGCGGGTCGTGCGTCACCACCACAACCGTCAGTGCGGGGCACAGCCCCGCCGGTCCCACCACGCGGGGGTCCGCCAGCAGCCCCACTACCCCGCTAGCCGCGGCGGGGTCCAGCGCCGACGTGAACTCGTCCAGCAGCAGCAGCCGCGGCCGCCGCACCAGCGCCCGCACCAGCTGCAGCCGCTGCGCCTGCCCGCCCGACACCAGCAGCCCCTCCCCCGCAGTGCCGAGCGGGGTATCCAGCCCCGCCGGCAGGGATGCCACAAACGGGCCCAGCCCCACCAGCCCCGCCACGGCTTGTACTACCCCGCGCGGGGCCGGCTCGGCCATGCCGTACACCACATTGTCGTATATGGAGGCGGGGAAAAACACTGGCGTTTGTGTCACCAGCGCCGTGCCCCGCCGCCACTGCGGGGTCGGCACGGCTCGGAGCGGCACGCCGTCGGCGGTTATTTCCCCCGCGTCCGGTTCGTACAGTTTGAGCAGCAGCGACAGGATGGTGGACTTGCCTGATCCGGAAGAGCCGACGATGCAGTTGATGCGGCCCGGGAGGAGATGCAGGGTGAGGTCGGAGAGGATGGGCGGGAGGCGCTTGCCCGATTCGGAAGTGTGGCTGAAGCGGATGTGGCGCAGCGAGACGGCGAGGGGGCGGCGGGGGGCGGAAGTGGTGAAAAATTGGGAAATTTCTGAAGTTCCGTCGGTTCCGCTGGTTCCGTCGGTTCCGTCAGTTATTCCGAATGTTCCGCTTCCGAACTTCTCCCCTTCGGAAGGAATCCGCGGCGTGAGTTCAATATCGGCAGGGTAGCCCCGCGGAGTGCGGGGGCCGCGGTGCGGGGTAATCCAGCGGAACAGCCGCCGGAGTCCGCTTTGGGTGGCGGCGGGGGCGGGGGCGGGGTAACCGGCTTCCGTCAGCACCGAGGCGCACTCAAACGGATTGACGGCAACTTCGGAAGCACCGTCGGGATGCTTGTCCGACAGAGTTGAGCATTCCGAGGTTTGTTCCGTCCATTCGGCTTGTTTCAGGACTGCCGGCGCGGGCCGGTTCGGATGGCGGGCCGGCGGAGGAGTGAAATTCCAATCCGCGGAGTCTGCGGAGGCCACGTCGGCATTTCCGGCGGCCCGTTTGTTGACGGAAAGTTCCGTTTCGGATGTTTGGAACGGCTCAGATCCTTCAACCCTTTCAGACCCCTCAGACCCTTTCGGGATCTTCGGTTCAGACCCCTCCAGCCCCGCCGACCCCTCCAGCCCCTCCGACCCCTTCGGGGCCTTCGGGGTCTGCCCCACCACCTCAAAAACCCCGCCCGCCGTCCTCAACCCCCGCCCCACATCCGGCAGCTGCCCCAAACACTCCCCCGCCGACACCATAGTAAACACAAGCAGCACAAACCCGGCAAACACGTGACTCAGCCCCGCCGGTTTTTCCCCCACCAGCCGCATTGTATACCACAGAAGCGTCCCAACAGCCACAAACGTGACTACCCCGCCCCCCGCCACTACCCCGCCCAGCAGCGCCCCGCGCCCCGCCCGCCCGGCCGCCACCCCGCTTTGCGCCACCGCAAACCGCTTTCGGAAATACCCCGCCGCCCCCAGCGCCCGCACCGCCCGCACCGACTCCAGCGCCTCGTGCGCCACCCGCTCCACCTGCAGCACCCGCGCCCGGTGGCGCGTCTCGTGCTGCGCCACCACCGCCCCCGCGGCGCCACCGAAAATGACAAAAACGGGAACAAACGCCACCCCCACCAGCGCCAGCCGCCACTGCATCGCAAACGCCCAGCTCAGCCCCAAAACAAGCAGCGCCCCGGCCGACACCCCAACACCCACCAGCTCGGCCGAAACGGCCCGCAGATCGCGGATGTCCGAAAGCAGCAGCGCCGCCACCCGCGGCGGGGCAAAGCGGGGCTCGGCCAGTTCCGGAAGCGGGCGGGCCAGCAGCGCCGCCAGCCCCGCAGTCCGCAGGCGGCGGATGTACGTTTCGGCGCCCCGGTTCAGCAGCCACACTTTGCCGAAGTTGGCGGTGGCGTCGGCGGCGGCGACGCCGAAAACGGCAAGCGACCATTTTGTGGTCGAAGCGGGGTTCGGGTTCAGCAGCCCGGCAAACAGTTTTGCAAACGTGTAGGAGAAGCACGGGTTGGCGATGCCGTGGGCGGCGGCGGCTAAAGTGCCGAATAGGAGTGCGGGGGAGCGGCCGAAGGAGTAGAGGGAAAGGAGGAGGGAGCCGAGGGACGCCGAGGCGGAAGCCGAGGCGGTAGCCGAGGAGTCCGAGGGGTCTGAGGGGTCTGAGGGGTCTGAGGGGTTTAAGGAGTCCGAAGGGTCTGAAGGTCCCGTTCTGAGCATGCCGAAAGGGGAAGGATTGGAGGGACTAAGCTTTTGTTGCCCCTCCCCCGCCTGCCCCGCCTGCCCCGCTTTGGTTTGCCCCTCTTCCCCCTCCCGCCCCTTCGGCCCCTTCGGGGCCTTCGGGGCTTTCGGGGCCTCCTCGCCTGCCGGTTCAGGCAACTGCCCCGCACTCTGCAGCTCCCTGCAGGCTCCCACCGCCTTCACCTTCCCCGCCTCCAGCACCACAACTTCCTCTTCGGGAAGTATCGGCGAGTAGTCGTGCATAACCATAACTGTGGCGCAGCTACCCCGCCCCCGCCCCCGCCCCCGCCCCCGCCAGCCCCGCACGCGGGATACCAGTTCCGTCTGCAGACCCTTCTGCAGGCCGGAAAAAACCTCGTCCAGCACTAAAATAGGCGGGTCCTGCAGGTACGCGCGGGCCAGCGCGATCCGCTGCCGCTGCCCGCCGCTTACGGAACAGCCGCGCGGGCCAACATGCGTGTCCAGCCCCGCCGGAAGACCCCGCAGGAAGTCGCCGAGCCCCGCAAACTCTAACGCGGCCCGCAGGCGGGCGTCTGTTTCGGCACCTGTTTCGGTAATTGTGGCACCCGATTCGGTATCCGCTTCGGTATACTCTTCCGCGCCTTCCGGAAGCAGCAAGTTGTTCCGCAGCGTGTCGTCAAACAGCGGGCAGTTCTGCTGTACGTAGCCGACCAGTTTCGGAAGCGCTTCCGGCGGGAACGCCGAGATGTCGCGGCCAGAAACGGAAATGTGCCCCGCATCGGCGGGGTAAAGCCGAAGGAGGAGACTTCCCAAAGTGGACTTGCCCGATCCGGAAGCGCCGACAAGGAAAACGAGCCGATTCGGCGGGATGGCGAGGCTGAAGTCGCGGAGGATCGGCACGTCGGGCCGAGCGGGGTAGGCGAAGGAGACGTGGGAGAAGGAAATGGCGGGGGCGGGGTAAGGAGGGGTAAGGAGGGCAAATTCGCTGTCTAGAGTTTCGGGGGTTAGGGTTTCGGAGGTTAGAGTTTCGGAGGTTAGAGTTTCGGAGGTTGGAGTTTCGGAGGTTAGGGTTTCGGTATTATCCGACTTTTCCCCGCTTACCCCGCCCTCTTGGCAGAATTCCCTAATTGCGTCGGACGCCACCACGGCTTTGTTCACCAGCACAAAGTTCGGCGCCAGGGACCCGAACTGCTGCGCCGCCATCACACACGACCAGAAAGCCGTCATAACCTCTCCGGGCGTCTTTGTGCCTCCCGAGACCTGTTTGGACCCGAACCAGAAACCTTGCACAAACATCATCAGGGCTAAAAACCGCAGCGCCGCCTGCTGCGCCGCCAAAATTACCGAAAGCCGGTAGAAAACCCGCGACGACTGCGCCACCAGACGGCCGAATTCGGCAACATTCCACTTCTCTCCCACACACGCCTTCACCAGCACCACCGCCGACAGCGTCCAGTGCAGCAGTTTGCCGGCCTCTGCCGTCGCCACGTTTTCCCGCTTTTGGCACTTCTCCAGTGCTGCGCCACACAGCCACGTGACCGCCACAATCGCCGGCACGGAAGCCAAGATGACTAAAGTGAGGGCCCAGTTGTAGTACAAAGCCGTGCCGAGCAAAAACCCCGCCCCCGCTATTCCCTGAATGATGCTCGGCACGGCGTCGGCAACGCCGAGCCGCAGCTCCTCTACCCCGCGCTCCAGAGACACGTACAAACCCATGCTGTCTTTGTGGCTGTCGTGCCAAGCTAGCGGTTTATCCGACAAAGCGGAAAAGATGGCGGCTCTTCCGCGGAAGGCGACGGACTCTCCGTACGCCACCCAACAGGCCAAAGCCGGCCACGTGATGACGAAAGAGCCGAGGCCGAGGGCCATGATGCCGCCGGAGTGGTCCAAAGCGGCTCGGAAGAAAGCCGAGGCGGATATGCCGCCGGACAGGAATTGCTGCAGGTACTCAAACACGCGGCCCATGAGGATTGTGAGGATGGCGGAGGGAAGAGCGGAAATGATGACGGTGAGGAGGCCGACGGCGAGGAGCGGCGTGTCGGCTTTCCGGAGGAAAATGTTCAGTTTGGCGATTGAGGACATTGTGGGGTGTATGGAGATATGAGGGGATGTATGGGATGTATGGGAGATATGAGGGGAGATATGAAAGATAGGAGGGGAATATGAAGGGAGATATGAAGGTGTGCTTTTGGGAGGGCAAAGGAGGATGCGGAGAGGAATGAGGGGATTGTTGATGGAGTGGGGGAGTGGAGGATTGAAATGGGAAGAGGAATGACAGGGTGGGAGGTTATAAATGGGTATTGAATAGGTATTAAATAGGTGAATGAGTTGGTTTGTCTATTGGGGTTTGGTAGTTTGGCTAAGGATGGTAAGTTTGGGTTGCCGATGGCCTGTTACTAGCCCATTAGTACCTTCTGGCTCTGAAAGCTTTTGTAAAGTTTCATCTTTTCAGTCATTACATTACCCTTTGCTGTCGGCAGCTGTCGGGGAAGTGCATTGTTCTGTCCCGATTGGGAAGGTGAAACAGTTAAGCTCGGCCGGTGATGCCAGTAGCGTGAAACCTTGTTTGATGGGCGCCCAATGCGGCAAGTACTATCTTCTCCGCAATTTGGCGTTCTTCCGTCTCATTACAGGGGGCTTGTGATGTCAGGGAAATCAATTGGGTTTCTCAGTGTCGACGGGATCGGCGTTTTCAATACACGTCAACACTTCTGAGCGGATGGTATTTTGCTGGTTCAATTGAAGGAATGGAGAAGCTAGTGGAGAGCAATTTGTGTGGCACGGATATCTGCAGTTTGGTTGGGTTTACAGTGTGAAAATGGATACTGTGTTGGTTGATTTGCTGAAGGACGTGGATCTCAAGGCCCAGAGCCTTCAGAGTAAGTGATGATTGGGATAGGTATTGTGAAGAGGGGAGAGGGAGAGAGGTTGAGTGTGGTTTCTAACGGTAGAAATTTGACTTTAGTTGCGCTGCTGTCCATTGCGTTCAATCCGATATTCTGGAACATTGCAGCAAGACTTGGTATGTGTGGGGGATGAAGAGGGAGGAGTTGTTAATGCAATTGGAGATAATGGGGAGGGAGGTCTTTGGGGAAGAGATAAATTATGAAGAGGAGTCGACCAGTTGCCTGATTGCAGTATCACTGCAACGGTTGCAGTATCACTGCTTACGGTTTGCCAGTTGCTTGATTGCAGGGTCATTGTTTAGTGTTTACGGAATCACAGACTAACGTACAATTTCCAGAGTACAAGACGAAAATACTGACCAAGTTGGCCTGCGGGAAGCCCTACTGGGGATGCTACGGACTGGCCATCACTATTTTCTCCCTGGGAATAGTCCGTGACTACCTTTACGAGCGGGCACTGTCTGACCAGCCTGTCTCTCCTGTTCTGGACACCCCCCTGTTCCGGATTGCTGGGGTTGTGATTTTTGCAGTTGGCAACATTCTGGTTTTGTCCTCCATGTGGGCTTTGGGCATCACTGGAACCTATTTGGGAGACTATTTTGGTATTCTGATGGAGAAAAGAGTCACGGGCTTCCCTTTCAACATCACAGACAACCCAATGTACAATGGGTCTACTCTCAGTTTCTTGGGAACTGCCTTGTACTTTGGCAAGCCGGCGGGTATTTTCGTTACTGGCTTTGTTTTCTTGATGTACAAGATTGCTCTGGCGTTTGAGGAGCCTTTCACTGCCCAGATCTACGCCAATCGCGATGCCAAGCGCGAGGCTGAGAAGAAGAAGTTGTGAGTGACGGAGCAATGTTTTGCAACATGATGTGCTCTTGGTAACGGCCCTACAACATGTGCTCTCTTTCAGGATAGTTCAACAGTCTATCCGATCTGTCATGCTTATGATCTGTACATATTATCTGCTTTTGTTTTTTCTATGTTTGTGCGAATCTGGCTTTGGGTTTCATCTTTGGGGGTAACTGTGGGACGGCTGTTAATGAATTCTGTGCGTTCAACACGTGTATAATTGATCTGCGTATAAAACGTTCAATCTGCATCTTGCTGAGTGTCGTAGAAGAGCCGCTTACACAGAGTAAGTTGTGGACTCACCTCGACGATAGTCCGCGTAAGCCTGAAATTGCTGTTGTATTGCAGCTCTCGTCTCGTCTTCAAGGGGAGTATTACTGTTGAGCTGTGTTTGGCTGTCGTTGCAAATCTCGTCCAGAGTTTTGTTGAGATGTCTGATCTCCTCAGTAAGATATTCCACAATTGGCTTTTTATCTCGCTCTTCCTCGCAGGACTTGACTTGATGTTCAAGAATATGGAGAATGATCAGTATGTCATATATGTATGCATCTTGGCCGAATATACGATTACGGCCAAAACGCAGCACTCCCTTGAGAAAAGCAATGAAATCCTTCAAGAGATCTGCATAACTTGTCAAAAAAGGATCCTTGACGATCAATTTGATACACTGCAGAAACTGTGACAGAAAGGCATTTGCGTACAGACCCATCTCTGGAATCAATTCCTCCTCGAGCTTTCGAAGCAAAAGCCCTGTCAGGTGTATGCTTTCTGTGTGCCTGAGTTTTATTGTTTTGATA
Source organism: Sporopachydermia cereana (assembly GCA_030561065.1). Classification (NCBI taxonomy): domain Eukaryota; kingdom Fungi; phylum Ascomycota; class Sporopachydermiomycetes; order Sporopachydermiales; family Sporopachydermiaceae; genus Sporopachydermia; species Sporopachydermia cereana. The sequence goes on along the minus strand of JAKTWI010000567.1, from coordinate 7,024 downwards.
CAGGAACTCACGACCGGTGAGAGTTTCTTGTATTTGCGAAACAGAGCATCCTTATTGTCAGAGTCTGCAGTTGGATTTTCAATCCTGCTCAACAAGACCATTGTAGAAATGGAAATGTCAATAAGTAGCACTGACTCCCTTTCCGGGGTCAATGTCGGTACATAGGAGAGATTTTTCATCATCAGGTCCCAAAATAACGGCCCCAGGCCAGTGATGTCGAGCAACTTCATGGTTATCTTGCCGCTCTCAATGCAGTAATGGAATATTGTCGTCCCATAGTATTTCACCATACATTCGTGATCCTCAATCAACGTCAGAACCGTCGGAATAAGTATGTGCCAACTGCTGCGAAACTTCTCGCTCGGCGTCACTATTGCAGCAGCATAAGTCAGAGGTATCAGAAATGAGTCTGTGCTTTTCCAATCCTCTTCTTCAGTGTCAAACCCAAGAATAGGACCTCTGGCTTCTTTGTAAACCTTCAGACTGCCGCTGCTGATCAGCTTTTTGCTTTTCTGTAGCTTCTTTCCTAAAGCTTGTGTTTTCTCTAGAGCTTTATCTGCGAGCTCGAGATGATCCGCCACTTGCTGTTCTATCAACTTCACGCTGAGTGTGCTTGTTGTATCATTCAGCACATAGGGAAGGTTTTCAAGAGGGAACTGACATATTTGCCAAAATATCGACTCAGTGATAAAATGCGGCAGGATAGTCTGAACCCCCAACAGCCACAGCAGAATCAAATGATAGACATGGAAGACAGTGTCTCCCGTCAAAGGCTCTTCACGAAGCCAAAACTTCCTTTCATCGCCAATCACCAGGCTCAGCTCCACAATCGTCCGTAGTATCTCAATGAGCTCATCATTGTCTCCTTTCTTAATATCCCCAGGCCTGAAAAAGAGCAGCCCCAATGCCAGGCTCACTAATTCCGTCGGCTGCTTAAGCCTTCTGTTCAGCAGAGTTGAGCGATAGAAAGCTGCATATTCCGTCAATCTCAGATCATCACCAAGATCACCTTGCAGCCAATCGCTCGATTCGCATCTATATAACTTTGACTTATTGTCTTCATCGCCATACCATTGCACTACCTTTTGCAGATACTGCTGGATGTCACTTGTCATCACGCCTTCCGCCAGAGCCAAGGAAAGACCATGAATAGCACTGATCACACCAAGACACTCATGAACTAACAATCAAGTAGAATATCGCAATGTATCACATACAATATCCTGAAAGTCATCCAACTCTTCAAAACATTTGATGATTTGCTTCTTGCCGGCTCCTCGCTTTTGTGCCCAAACAGGCAAGCAGCAAATTTCGGTTTGTAGCAGATACTGATAACGGCCACAAATTGCAATGATAAGTGGAGCAAAAATGGAACAATACAGCTTATAACCTATAGGAACCAATGAATAGATATATAGAGATCAAATCATTTCTTCATGTTGATGATAGAAGCTGCAATCACCAGGTCGGTGCCTTTGGAGAATGACCGAATCCGATAACGGAAGTGTGTCCCAAGATGGATGGCCCGAGATTCTGTTCACAACCATGGGGATGTTCATCATAGATGAGATACATTTCCCCAATGGCCAGTCATATCATAACATCATTGGCGGAGGAGGTTCCTGGACTGTCCTTGGGAGTCGATTCTTCCTGCCTAAGGTGAAGCCTGCCGGTTGGAATTTGGCGCTGGGCTCGAAAAATGTGGGATGGTTGGTGGATGTGGGAAGAAACTTCCCGCAGTCAGCTTTGGATGAGATCAAAAGATGGGGTATCAGTGCTATATTGGAAGAAGACCTGTCGCGTGAAACAACGGTGGGCTGGAATTTCTATGGCGAAAACGAACACAGGGACTTCAAGTATCTGACGCCGAAGAAACGGATCACTGTGGACTCTTTTGTTGCTCATCCCCAGTTGCTGTCAAGTGAGTCTGTGCATTTGTTGTGTTCCCCCGCTCGAGCACTACAGATAACAGAGGAGTTTGTAAAGGTGAGAGGAGATTTGCCGCTTCTGATTTATGAGCCTGTTCCGGATGAGGCAAGACCAGAAACATTTGAGGAACTGAAGAGAGTTCTGCCATCAATCAAAATACTGTCACCAAATGCCGAAGAGGGTGCTCGATTCGTTGGCTTACTGAAGGAGCCCCAAAAAAAAGCTGCTATAGAGAAAGTCGCCAATGAGCTGGTCTCGTTGATGAGGGAAGAGAGTTTTGTAGTTCTTCGCTGCGGCGAGAAAGGCACACTGGCGGTGGAAAGTATAACAGGCAAGCAGCAATGGTTTCCAGCTTATCATGAAAAGGGCGACAGCCACTGTAAAGTGGTAGATCCTACAGGCGCAGGTAACTGCTTTCTTGGTGGTTGTATGATTGGGTATTTGCTTGCGACGAAACTTGGATACTCGAACTGGGAGTCAATCAAGATCGGCAATGTGTTTGGTAACGTTGCCAGTGGTCTGGCCATTGAACAGCTGGGAATGCCTCAACTGCTATTCGGTAATGGCCAGCAAGAGCTGTGGAATGGGGAAACCGTGTACTCTAGGCTCGTCAAGTATCTCTCGAAATTAGACCTGAGTGTTGACTTTTCACGGCTGCTGAATATGTACCACTGACAGAACTTAAGAACGACTCATGAATTGACTATTGAGATGCCCTTTCTGATTATACCCACGCTACTCGTCCCTCTTAAACCAAAGCACGGTGTCCTCATGTCAAATACCAGCAACCAGACAAAACGCCAGCAATAACCATCATGGTACATCACAGATGCCTGCGAAGACGTCAACTCAAGAGCGAAAACAATAAACAAAAAACCAATCAACCGATGCTTATACTCCGTAAGAAAAGAAAAAGACAATCCCCCTTAAGCCCGTCATTAAACTGTATTATCGTCAAAGGTCTATCGGTCCGACAGGATCATCAGAGTCATCGTCATCAGCCACATCGTCATCATCGTCATCATCGCTGCTGCTTGACATTTCCTCATCTGAGTCGTCGTCCTCGTCGCGTTTCAAGGTGATGTTTGTAGCATACCGCTTGACGTAGTCCCTGACTCTGTTCTCATACATCTTGGCGTCTCTGATCAACAAACTGGAAGCCTCCGAATTTAGGGGATCCGCCGCATTGGGATACCGCAGCAGCTGAGGCAGAAACACCTCAAAAATATTGATCATGTCAAACATAGGTGACCAAGTCTGGTTGATCACATCCAGGCACACAGAACCAGACATCTCGTCAATATTAGGATGAAAGATCTTGTTCTGGAAGCCTATGGATGGCGATTTGTAGGGATATTGATCAGGCAGCTCCACGTGGACCTTCCATGTGCCTCCTTCAAAGGGTGCTATTGGAGATATAGTTAGTAAAAACTTCTTTGAGAAACATAGCAATACTCGCATTGACTCTCAATCTGTTATCCCCTTCCTCTCTTTACTTACTCTCTTCTGGCCCATGAAACAACACAGTGAACTCCTGCATGTCATCATTCACGAGCTGAACCTCAAAGTCGCTCATCAGGCTATCGCCATCGCCGCTGGTTAATAACTAGCTCCCTGGCAATCTATCAACAAAGCAACCAATTCCTCCAATTCACATCCATCTCATATTCTCCTCTACAGCTCATGGCATCACCCAACATCAATCCTATCTCCCGTTGGCATCCCAACTTCACACTTACAGCTTCATCACATCCGTCTCAATGCGACGTTTAGGAGAACTGAACCGCTTGTTAGAACCTCCTCAAACCTGTATAATCACCTTTCAAGAAGACATACCTCATTTTGATGAAATATCAGCAGACACTCAATCGCTTAGCTTCACTCCTTTACACTCTTGCTGTCCTCTCTCTTATCGCAATCAACAGATTGATAACCCCAAAGATCAGTCCGATATCCAACAGCTGTCAACAAGGCTTCCAATGTATTTTATATCCCACAACACGCCCTATAAAATACCAAATATTACTATTCTGCCGATACCGCCAGCTGTCTCCTCACTCAACTATTCCGTTCCGCATCCCTGCCATCCCACATACTTCTACAAGCTCCACTCTACTCCTCAGACGGATCATCCAACATACTTATCCTATCCTATTTATCCCCAGGCTTCAGTTTCCCTTTCAGGCCTTCAGGAGCCCCCAACCAGACCAATATGATGACGGGGTGCTTCCGTGACATACAGGTTGGTTGCTCAATGAGTCAGGTCCCTTCCCATTCACCGGACGGCACGAGACGGGAGGCTCAGTTGGGAAGGGCAACTGGAAGGCCGAGATGAGGAAAGAAAAGTCCGGAATGGGATGATTAGGAGTGGGAGGGATGGGAATAGGAGGAGAGGAGATTATGGGGAAATGAGGGAATGGGAATAAGAGGAATGATAAATTTGTTGAGGGATGGAAAGGACGCTGGATGATTGGGGACTGGGAATACTGACAGCCACTTTCAGATGTGTTTGGGAGATGATGTTAATGATGATGATGATGATGATGGGAACTATATTGAGAGGGCAAGATATGTACATAATGAGTGTCTATTTGCATCGGTCGATACGCCGCGATGGGTGGATCATGAAATGTTTATTATAATTTTATGTTCATATAGTACAGATTCAAATGGGGTTTTCTTTCTTTCTGAAGGATGCTGATTGTTGTTTGCTAAGCGCCGGACTGCATCTGTAGAACAGAAATGTGAGCGCCTTTGTTGTCACAGAGGATGGCCCACAATTCATACTCGAAAGAAAACTGATATAAATCAGATAGCCGCGTCTCCATAGTATAAACCGCCAAGATTGGCAGTACCATCGGTAACAATCAAGTCTTACCAACAGCTGTGTTTGTAATAGATCTATCAGACCCCAAGGCCTGTTACGCAGCGCATTGAACAGTCATGACAACACCGGTAACTCCCAACCTGGCCAAACCCCCGCCCTCTCGCTACTTCTCCCCAATTATTATTCCCATCAACCCTCACCGGATCCGTCTTACTCTTCTCGCCTCAACTGCAAACACTGTTTCGGTATCTTCTCCTTCACTCACCATACTTCTCACTACCACTTTCTCATTGCCTGTAAGCTCTACCCCATACAGAATATCTCTCTTCACTGTGGGCGTCCTGCCGTCTCCCGCTGGTGTTTTCAGCTCAACCCCCTCAGCCCATTGCCCCTCAATAAATGCCGTTCGCAGCTCTCGCGTCCGCTCATCTAAATAGCTTATCCGTTCTTTGATTGCAGACACGTCCACAAGCTTTTCTGCCTTTTTGATTGCCTCGTTGGTTTTCAGAGACTCAGTGAAACTCTGGAGATCAAGCTGTTCGGTCTCCAAAACAGCTGCCGTACTGGATGAGTCCAGCGCTTGTCTCATCAGCGCGTCATTCTTCTTGAATGAATGGAGATGCACATGTTTGGTGGACTGGGGATAAAACACGCCTGGTGTGTCCATGTTTGACATACCGGTGCGTCGGTGAGTATACGGGGTCGTGGTTATGTGACAGATGCACAGTATTGCCTTTGACACTAGCCGAGGAGAGTCACAAGCAAGCAGTGACGTGATAACATTTATTCGGGGTTTACCCTCATATTTCTTGTGATTATGGATTGATCGAGCAATCAAGATCCTAAGATATGAACTTCAGTTGCTGCCTACTGTTTTGCGAGAGGAGACGCGAAGGTCATTTAGTTGATCACGTGATTTCCAAATGGACAGTCGGACTTTTGAGGATATTTTGATAAATGTTCATTGAGCTGGCGGGGTAGGGAAAGAACGGGTGAAGAGCTTGCAGCATTTAGATCTGCGGGCTCTTAGAAGTGTAGACATGTGCAATCATCACTGTTGTATGTACAAGGGTGTGATGAGAGTCGTTGTGGGCAAACTGAGAGGTTTTACCTGAGTGCCAGCAGAGAGCACTCAGACCACAACTCTGAGGCCGATTCACTCATTCAATTCAGTCCTAGTAAGGAGAGATTCCCAGCTCTGGTTTGATTGACGCAGCAGACCTTGAGAGAAGCAATATTGATGAAAATCACAAGAACGTGGCCCCAATACCCCAATCCCATTGAAAGACAGCACATCAGCTTATAAAATGGTGTCAGATGCAATGAGCCGGATGATCTTTCCTTCATCAAGGAAACCATCTGCCACTCTCTTTTGATAAGGAACTCCCAGCCGCCAGCTCCCGTCAGCAATCACGCATAAGTCAGTCAATGCACAGCCCGCCCTTCCGCTGCCTTCTTTGCCAGCTCATACTCCTTCCTGGGCACTTTTATCTCCTTGATACAGTGCGCAGGAACACTCACCAGCCCGATATTTCGCTTTCGGTACAACTCAGTGCCCTCAATCGGCGAAATCTCTTCGGTATTGGCAAGTAGCATGTTGGGCACCTGTTGCTCTTTACGTTAGCCCAGTGATCATTCACGCTTCCATCCACATCGTATCCCCCACTTGAACCCCCAGATAGTTCCTTCCTCCTTCTTCACCTCCTCCACCTCTCCCCACTTGCAAAAAACGTTCTCTTACCGAGTCTGTGCATGTCAGTGTCCCCTCGAAGATCCTCCCATCCGTCACCGACACAATGAACGTCAGACCCACATAGTCTAGCGGCTCCATACCGACAGAGCCGTACTTGAATCCTACAGGCACCTTCCCAGGTCTCTATACTTTTGTCACCCACCAATACAGTTCCTCATCTCCCATCCTCTCTCTCCTCTCCTTCCGCCCACTCTGTCATTCCCTTTTTATTTGTTTCTCCTCCCTCCTTTTCGCCATCACTTCCACTCCCAACCAACAGACATCAGGTCTCCCTCCGTTTTTCCCCTTCCAAGACGAGACGTGAAGGTCCTCACGCGACCGCCCCGAGAGGACTGGAACAGACTCCTTCCCTTTTACCGGAGAATTCGAAAAGAATAGTAATCATGCCAAGTGTACCGATGGGAGAAAGAGGAGGCAAAGTATGACGGTCCCGTATCGCTGACTGGAAACCTCTCAATGTTTTTTCCTGCGTTTCCTACATCTCACAGCTGGTCGGAGAACAAACCACATCCCCC